>CM028359.1:5494015-5616586 GCA_016618105.1 Dendrobium huoshanense | reverse complement strand
GGAACAAGACAAGCAGAAGATAACATTCACATGATACTTAACTCATAATCATAAAAAGGGGGCATATGCTCAAGAAAAAGTAAAAGAAGAAACGGTTGCATCGTGAGGTAATGGAGGCCAACCATAAGACCAAAGCATTAGTGTAGATGCTACAATAATTATGATTCATGAAATCTTCAATGCTAGTTAAACTTATTTTATTGCAAACAAGAGCAAGAAAATATGATCATATCCTCTAATCATGACTTTCATATAGAGACAACAAGGTCAGATAAAAAAACACAGAGTGTTTGAGCAAGGTAGCACCACACTAGCTTGACACCCCCCTTTGAGCCAACACTTATATAATTTCCAATGAGGTATTTCTACAAACACCTCATGTGCATGCTTTGACAAATGATTAACATGATTTCTTCTAACTTGGCCCCATTCACACCTAGAGTTTCATGAATCAGGGGGGGCAAATCCCTCATGCCAAACCATTAAGAGGTAAGAATTTCTACAGATTTTGTGTAAAAAAAAACAACATAGCCCTTGCTATAGGGCACATTCAAAGCTCAAAAAAAAAAAACAACACAGCCTATTTTCCTGAATGAAATAAATATAGAATAGGAAATGCTCAACTCACAAAACCTACAGAAATTTCACTGCAATAGAGAAGAATAAGCCTTACGCACCTCTATTTTACAAGCTAATCATTCAGCCAATGTTACTCTTAGAGGAGAAGAGGGGAAAGGAATAAAACAAGGGGAAGAAAAGAAAAAATCTGAGAGAAAATGAGAGGGAAAGGAGAATGAAAGAGTAGAGGAAGAGGTGGAGGAGCAAAGGCGAAGATTACCTGCGTTTATTGAAAGAGATTGGTCGGCCAAGGCAGGATTCCGGCGACTGAATCTCGTCGAACACGGTTAGGGTTTGGTCCGAACAGGGAGATGCGGGGGAGTCGTCGGCCTGGCTAGGGCTGGAGTCGCGAACAAGGGGGCGACGGGAGCTGGCGTCGGGGCGGTTTCACCGAAGCAGCGATCAGTCCAGGCGTCGAGTCGTCGGACCTAGCTCGCGAACAGTGCGAAGGAGGTCGGGCTGGTTGGAGTCGTGCGAACAAAGGAGACCAGCTTCAGGCTGGGGTCGCGAACTGGAGAAGACCGAGAGGGAGAGAGTTGAGAAGAGAGGGAGAAGGCGTGAGAGAGGAATGCCTAGCCGAAGTCCTTCGTATGAGTAAAATCAAGTCTGTCATCGAAAGAGGAAGCCCGCCCATTCTCGCCATCGTGCTCCAGCATCCGATATTTCCTCAAACAGCTTTGTTCTTCGTTCAATGCCTGCTCGAATCGCAGAAATCTTCTGATCAGCGCGATTTTGGCCGAATCACAGATCTCCTTTGATCGTAGCCGTCGATGCGATTACTGGATTTAGGAATTAATTCAAAACGTATAGAAAGTCAAAAGGGCAATTAATAGGCTCAAATTGAGCTGAATCAAATTAGATTCGGCTAAGATCGGGTTGAACTCGGGTCCGAATTTAGCTCGATTCGAGTCGATTCGGGCTCGAGCCGGCTCAATAGAATTGGTTAAACAAAAATCGGGTTCAAAATAATGATCAATTCAAATTAAATCAGGTATGACGCGACGAAATCAAACTAATCGAATCTAATTGAACTCATTTGAGTCTGATCCGGCTCGAGTCGGGTCAATTCGAGCTCAAATTTGGTTCGACGGGGTTTGATTAGATCGATCGAAGAGCTCGAGCATGATCGAGTCAAAATCGAGGTCAACAAACGGACCCCCAACATATGCGGAGAACAACGGGTGAACCGTATATGTTGGCGTTGACCTTCCTAGCTCTAGGAAGATGCAACTCTAGGGTCGAGCAAGGAAACAAAATCGACGATGAGAGTGAATCAAAGAAAGTAGCTCAACTATCTGCCCAATAACAATGGCAGAATAGGAGAAAGAGATCTAATGCTCACAGGAGCAGAATCGAAACAAGATCACAAAGGGTCCAAAGGAAACTCAACGATCATCTAGAAAATAAGTCTAAGATGACGTGACAAGAAGAGAAATCAGAAGTAACTCAAAAATCAAAGGAAATAAAAGGGAACAATAATCAAAGAAAGCAATAAGAGAGAGTAATCAAATATAGAGAAATCATCTGTCTGCCTGACCAGATCGAAACGGCAAAACAGAAGAAGAAGGGAAAAGAAAGATCCCACATTCACCTGACCAAATCGAAACAGTGAATGGGGAAAGACTCAATGCTCACCTGACCAGATCGAAACAGTGAACATGAGTAGAAAAAGAGAACCAACCGTCTGCCTAACCAGATCGAAACAGCAGAGCGGAAGGGAAAAGGAAAATCCCACATTCACCTGACCAGATCGAAACAGTGAATGGGGAAAGACTCAATGCTCACCTGACCAGATCGAAACAGTGAACATGAGTAGAAAAAGAGAACCAACCGTCTGCCTGACCAGATCGAAACAGCAGAGCGGAAGGGAAAAGGAAAATCCCACATTCACCTGACCAGATCGAAACAGTGAATGGGGAAAGACTCAATGCTCACCTGACCAGATCGAAACAGTGAACATGAGTAGAAAAAGAGAACCAACCGTCTGCCTGACCAGATCGAAACAGCAGAGCGAAAGGGAAAAGGAAAATCCCACATTCACCTGACCAGATCGAAACAGTGAATGGGGAAAGACTCAATGCTCACCTGACCAGATCGAAACAGTGAACATGAGTAGAAAAAGAGAACCAACCGTCTGCCTGACCAGATCGAAACAGCAGAGCGGAAGGGAAAGGAAAATCCCACATTCACCTGACCAGATCGAAACAGTGAATGGGGGAAAGACTCAATGTTCGCCTGACCAGATCGAAACAGCGAAACAAAGAATCAGCAGAAAACTCAACAACCCCCAAACAGGAAAATAAAACAGGGGGAATGAAGAGGTGGTGAAGTATGCCTCCCAGGGACTCTGTCGGGCACCCAACCAGAAAGGGGAGTCAACATTCGCCTGACCAGATCGAAACAGCGAATGAGAATGGCTCAAAATCCACCTGACCATATTCGCAACAGCGAATAATGAGCCCTCCCGAAAGTCTAATGTCCACCTGACCATATTCGCAACGGTGGGACAAAAGAAAAAGTCCAACATTCACCTGACCAGATCGAAACAGTGAATGAGGACAACCAATGTCCGCCTGACCAGATCGAAACAGCGAAACAAAGGGGAAAGAGAAAGGGAGTTCAGCATTCGCCTGACCATATTCGCAACAGCGAATGAGAACAGCTCAATATCCACCTGACCATATTCGCAACAGCGAATAAAGAGCTTCCCAAAAAGTCTAATGTCTGCCTGACCAGATCGAAACAGCAGGACAAAAGACAAATCTCACATTCACCTGACCAGATCGAAACAGTGAATGGAGACGACTCAATGTCTGCCTGACCATATTCGCAACGGCGAGACAAAGAGTGAAAGTCACCTCTACAACCACCCGACGCACATGTGCGCGGTGCTGTGAGGGAAAGAGAAGTAGGTAATCCATCGCCCAAGAAATCTCAAACTTATATTTCAATTACCACATGGTAGAGGACAAATCGTCGTGGCCATGAGTAATCAAAACATAAGTAGGACTTCTTTAGGTAGAATTAAAATCACATATCATGAAGCAATCGATCGATATACATCTCTCTAAAAAGAGGAATATATATACGACCGTGTAAAAAGAATGATCTCATAATGAATGAATAGAAATGGCAAGGGACACACTTGCCATCGAGAACAACAATCATCATCTCAAAAATTATTGATTATTAAAGAAATCACAGTGGTAACACCCATGCTAACTAATGGGACCCTGTGAAAAGTACAAGCAACATTTATGTATTCAAAAGAGACTGTTCTTGTAACTAAAATCAAGATCTCAATGAGAAAATATATCATTTGAAGGGAGTAGTGGATCGACTTTCTGCTAGAAGATCAAAATCCACTAAGAAGTGATGTTAACATCTATAGCCAGATGTACTACATCACAAATAAGGGAGAACATCATCCCATTAAAAGTGAATAATCATAATCGAAGAAGTGAACACACAGTCGTCTCCTAAGCAGTCATCGAAATGCTTTAGGAGAGACAGAAGGGAATTTGGGCTCTTTGAGCGTAGAACCGGGTTCCGCCTGTGACAAGGGCAACCGGTTCTACTCAACTGAGAGCTTCCCTCTCGAAAGAAAAGAATTTTAAGGGACTTTGGGCTCTTGGAGTGTAGAACCGGGTTCCACCTGTGACAAGGGCAACCGATTCTACTCAACTAAGAGCTTCCCTCATTTTTTATTTTCTTAATATATTTTTTTTTTTTTATTTTGATAGAGAGGGGGAAATTGTTGGCTTTGATAACCCAGGCCATATTCGCCACATGAATAAAACTGGGGAGAGAGATAAATTACAACAACAATTTATAGGAAAATTCATAAAGTGATCATGATCAACACCACTATATTTGACAAATATAGATCAAGGATGGACCCAGTATCATATTCCATAGAAATTCGAGCTAGTAGTTTTGGTATCCCAGACCACACTTGAAGGTGACAAGTGAAACTGGGGAAAGTCAACCCTTAAGAGGGGACTAAAAAAAGAAGTTTTGTGCAACAATATCAAAGTGATCAGTGAATGTGGACGTAAGCACAAAACATCCCTACGACGTATTTACACACAACCCTCAAGGAGAATCTCATACTTCGCATGACGAACATCACGTGGTAGAGGACAAATCGTCGTGGCCACGGACTGCCGAAAAGTGCGAGAAATCCTTTAGAGTCGTATTTATACAGAGGAATATTTACAAGTAGCGGGGGATGCCCCTTGCGATGTGCAAACTCAAGCATAGTACTTTCTCAAGTACTGCCCATTGATGACGGGCATGGGATGAACACCATTCGCATCAACTAGCAAGTAAGATCCACCTTCGTATACTTGCTCTACAACAAATGGGCCTTCCCAAATGGGCTCGAACTTACCACCTCGACGACGACGCGAGATGATAGGCCTACGCAGGACAAGGACTAACTCACCGACCTGAAAAGCACGGGGTCGGACGAGGCGATCATGAGCCTGGGCCATCCGGGCCTGGTACAACTTAAGGTTCTGATGAGCTTGCAAACGGAGCTCTTCTAAACCATCAAGTTCTTCCAACCGTAGTCGGGCATTATCCTCACGAGACAAATTGTGGCTAACTGCTACACGCAACGAAGGGAGCTCAACCTCTAGTGGGAGGACTCTTCAACAACAAAAAGCTAAAGCATATGGTGTACACTGAGTAGGAGTACGATATGTAGTCCTATAGGCCCATAATGCTTCAGGCAATTTATCGTGCCATTCCCTTTTATTTGCCACAAGTATCTTTCTTATCAATTGGACTAAGGTCTTATTGAATGCTTCAGCTAAACCATTAGCCCTAGGATAATAAATCGAGGAATATCGCCAATTTATGTTATGGCGGCGGGCAAATCTAGCAATTTTGGTGCTTCTAAAAGACGGGCCGTTATCCGAAATTATACGGCGCGGAACACCAAAACGGTAGACGACATGATCGCGGAAGAAGCGCATCACATCTTCTGATTTAACTTCCTTAAGCGGAATAGCTTCTGTCCACTTAGAGAAGTAATCAGTAGCAGCTAGAATGAACCTATGACCCTTAGAGGAAGGAGGGTCAATAGGACCCACTACATCCGTGCCCCAACTCTCAAAAGGCCAGGAAGACACAGTGGGGTGCAACGGATTAGGAGGTTGGTGGATGACAGTATTATGGATCTGGCATTGGTGGCACTTCCTAGCGTGCTCCATACAATCACGGATCATCGTCGGCCAGTAGTAACCAAGACGTTTAATTCTGACCTTCATCTTAGGTCCGGACTGATGAGCACCACAAAGCCCCTCATGTACTTCGCCCATGACCTTACGAGCCTCCTCATTGTTGAGGCAACGCAACCACATCTGGTCAAAAGAGCGTCGGTACAGGGTTTCATTCACATAGGAGAAGGACAAAGCTCTCTTTCTAATCTGAGCGGCAAGAGAGCGATCATCCGGAAGCTTACCACGCTTCAAATACTCCACAAAAGGGACTCTCCAATCTGACTCTTCCTCAACAGCACAGGCTGTGAGGGTCTGATCGGGAGAAGACAAGTCCGCGGGACATAAGGCTTGTCGATACTGAACAACAATCGACACCGGATTTCCATTCGGGTCAGCCAACTCCTTAGCAAGTTTAGCTAGTGCATCCGCTCTACCATTCTCAGATCGAGGGACTCTAACTAAAGTTACTTCAGGGATCAAACACAAGAGCTCCATTGCCCTATCATGATAAGGCAAGAGCTCAGGTTTGAGAACTTTGAAAATTCCAGCAACTTGATTAATGATTAGTTGGGAATCTCCAAAGATTTTCACCCGCACGATGCTCATCTGAACAGCCAACTCAAGTCCTACAATTAGGGCTTCGTACTCAGCTTCATTATTAGTACGAGGCTCTGAAAGACTGTAGGAGTAACGAAGGGTGTGGCCTTCAGGAGACACAAAAACAAGCCCCAAACCTACCCTAACTACAGGAGTTTCATAAGGACGTAGTGATTTGATGGAAGAGGCTCCATCAAAGTAGAACTCCCAAGTAGGGGACTCCTGCTCTTCCACACTCATGACTAATTCATCGGGCAAATCGTCATTAAGTGGGGAATCTGCAGGGATCGGGTGAGAAGCAAGAAAATCAGCTAGAGCCTGTCCTTTGACGGCCCGCTGAGGGACAAAAGTAATGTCAAACTGAAGCAAAATCATGGACCATCGTGCCAAACGACCTGACAAAGTCGGACGGGTCATCAGGTACTGCAAAGGGTTGACTCGAGAAATCAAACTGATCTTGTGTGAGAGCATATAGTGTCTAAGCTTCTGCACAGCAAAGATCAAAGCCAAACACTGCTTTTCCATTGCCGGGTATTTTAGCTCTGCAGGAATTAATCGTCTGCTAAGGTAGTACAAGGCGTTCTCTTTGCCTTCCTCATTCTCTTGAGCTAAAAGTGCACCAAGCGACTCATCCAAGGCAGTAGTGTAAAGAATCAACGGTTTACCAGGGATGGGTGCAGCTAACACTGGGGGATTTGTCAAGTAGCGCTTTATGCTCTCAAAGGCCTCCTGACAATTCTTATCCCAATGGAAACGAGCATCCTTCTTTGCTAAAGCAGCAAAGGGATGACATCTACCGGCAAGATTGGAGATAAATCTCTGCAAGAAGGCAAGCTTACCCTGAAAAGACCTCAACTGGGTAAGACTCCTAGGAGGTTTCAAGTCCACTATGGCCTTGATCATGGATGGATCAATCTCAATGCCACGATAGCGAACAATAAAACCAAGGAACTTCCCTGCACTAACTCCAAATGCACACTTTAAGGGATTCATCTTCAAATCATGCTTTCTTAAGCGCTCAAAAACGATTCGTAGGTCTCGGAGGTGATCACTACGGACCTTGCTTTTGACCACTAAGTCATCCACATAGCATTCAACTTGTTCTTGAATCAACTCATCAAAAATAATAGTCATGGCACGCTGATAGGTGGCCCCGGCATTCTTGAGGCCAAAAGGCATCACCTTGTAGCAAAACACACCTATAGGGGTGCGAAAGGCAGTAAATTTCTCATCTTCAGGGGCCATCTTAATCTGATTGTAACCAGATGAACCATCCATGAAGGAGAAAATGCTATGGGACGAAGCAATATCAACCATGAGTTCAGGTATAGGAAGAGGAAAATCATCTTTAGGACATGCCTTATTCAAATCACGGAAGTCTATACAGACACGAATCTGACCATTCTTCTTTCGGACTGGAACAACGTTGGCAAGCCAAGTGGGATACTTCTCTTCACGAACAAAACCAGCTTCTATAAGCTTCTTAGTCTCAGCTATCACCTGTTGTTCAATCTCTAACCTCATCCGGCGAGGTGACTGCTTAACAGGGACTGCATCAGGACTAATAGCTAACTTATGGACTGCTACTTCTGGATCTAAACCAGGCATCTCTGTATAGTTCCAGGCAAAGCAATCTTTAAACTCAGAAATGAGTGCAACATACTCTTGAGCCTCTGATTCGGATAGCAAAGCACTATGAAAGATAGGCCGAGGATCCGATTCAGTGCCCAAATTGATCTCACACAATTCGTCCATGGCAGAACTGGCGCCATCTTCGAATTCACGTTGAGCATCAAGGACCCTGTCCTCATTCTCTTCCGGGTCTTCATCATCGGAGATGGAAACAACCGGATAAGAATGAGAGACGACCCGAATGTTGGTGGAAGGGGACTGATCTTCTTGAGAGTAGCCTATACCCTGCCCAGTTCGAGGAAAATCGGTTCGCCAAATACGGGCCTGCTGTTGGGCCTGTCTACCTGACCAAGTGGAAGGGACAATGCCTCGCTCAACAAAGTTATCAACAGCAGGGGAAAAGTATCGGGGAACTGGCATGATCTCATCATCCACAGTGGATTCCACAGAATTCTGTATATCAGTACTCTGTGGGACACCTACACTATGGAACAAAGATGCATGCCACGCAGACTGTACTGGTACATAGAGAGTGTGCAGCTCTTGTACCGAACGCCTATCTAAAGGTAGTGCACCACGAACACTAACGAAAGGTGTAAGGGAAGATTGAGGAGGAGATTCTTCAATTCTCATCCCGTACATCTGACGAGAAAGGGATTGTTGACTAGTAGTCTGACGTCCGACATCTCCGTCGTCGTCTGAATCACTATCAACAACCAAACCACCCTGAGGAATCAAACTCCTATGGAATGTGGGATAGGAATTGTGATCAACACTAAAGGCAGGTGAAGGAACTGAATGACGAGGAACATCAATCATCTCATCATCAGAGTCGGACTCAACAGTCAAAGGAGAAGTGTACAATTACGAAGGAGGAGGGATTCGAGCATCAAAGTTCCTCGGAGGGCGAACTGACTCTCTACCTCGACCTCTACCACGCAATCCCCTACCTCTACTAGGGGGAACATCGTGCCTGAGTACAAACCGTAAAGATTCATCCGGGTCTGTAGTGGAAACATCTGCTCCAATCTCAACCTGTGATGGACCCTGTACTAGTGGTTGTATAGGACCCTGTGCAAGTGACTGCATAGGACCCTGTACCACACTAGCGGGTATCACTGGTGACTGGGCAGTGGGAGGTCTACGAGCTTTCCGAGGCATGTAATGCTCGGCATCATCGTAGACAGAGATCTCGTGCACGACAAAGGGTTGAGTATCTCCAGGAATGGAAAACTCTACATCATTCCTCATATACTTCATGCACTGGTGCAGTGTAGAGGGCACCATTCCATATTCATGTATCCAAGGCCTTCCTAGGAGAGCCTTGTATGAGGTATCTGCCTCAATAACATGGAACTTTGTCTCAGTCAAAAGATCTCCAAAACGCAAAGGCAAAGTGATGGAACCTAGAGCTCGTTGACCTTGATCATTAAAACCCTTCAGCATAATCTTATCTGAAGTGAGCTTTAAGTGACCAAGGAAGAGACTCTGCAGGGTGGCATGATTAAGGATATTAACTGAAGCTCCTTGGTCAATGAGGACCCTGTTCAACTCATAACCATTTACTTCAGTGGTGACGTACAAGGGACGGTTGTGATCAGAAGTTCCTAAGAGGAGATCCTGGTCTGAAAATGTAATGCATGACATCTCTCTCAAATAACATGCATCCTTAACTGACTCAGTGGCAAAGAAAGCTTGATAAGACTCTGGTTCAAGCAATGCTTTTACCAAAGTCTCTCTCAAGTCGGAAGACATCATTAGTGCATCATAAACACTAAGAAGAGAAGGGATCTTCCTCAAGTGAGCCAACACATTGTAATCAACATCCAACTGAGGGCCTTTTCCCTTCTCCTTAGCAGGTGCTTGAGGAGGAGGGATAGGATCATCCTGTTGGGTAATGATGTTTCTATCTTTCTCTTTATTATTTTTAGCCATTTTAGGTGGTAGAACCTTACCTGAACGCAACTGTATCTCTCGTATTGAATCAGATTCAATAGAGGACTCATTTGGTTCAGAGGACATGGCTTGTGTTGGTTCGACAAAAAGTGACTGAGGGGTGTTCTCGGATTCATCTTCAGAATCCATGTAACAATCTCCTTCAGGAATAGCAAACACAGGCTCTTCCTCACACTCAAACTCTTCTTCAAAAGAAGGATCATCATCATTATTAGAAATAAATAAAACATGAGAAGAATGAGTGCTAGGAAAAGTAAAACTAGAAGGAGCAAGACACCAAAAGTAGCCAGAATCATCTTCTTCCATTAATTCATCATCAGTTGAAGGGAGAACAAAATCCTTCAGCGTAAGTGCTGGAAGAGATCCTGTCTTCCCCTCAGAAGTTACAACAAATTTCTCTCTCTCATACATCTTTCTAATATAAGTAGAAGTAGAAGAAATGTGCTCAGTAGGCACTACAACAGAAGAAGAAAAAGAAACTGGCAAAGGAACTGGGCTGGCAACTGTCGACTTGGCCTGTGGGGGCCTCCTCTCAACTGCCTCTGAACTCTGAACTGCCCGTCTGATCATACCCCTTGTCTTGCGAGAGAGTGCAAGCTGCCACTCCTCCCCAGAACTAAGAGGTGCTCTACTGTCACTGCTCTGAACACCACACTGACTGTCACACTGACTGGAGCTAGTAACCATTCTGAACTATCTGAGCAACCTTGCCCCGAGGATGTACCAAATCACTATCCTGCAAGTGAATCTCACCACTGGCCATAAGGCTTTCCACTTTATCCTTGAACACATAGCAATCTTCAATCACATGGCCAATATGCTTATGAAAGGGACAATACAAAGGATGCTCTGTTTGCCCTTCTTCTTCTACTCTTTTGTTGGGTGGAAATGTCAAAATATTTTTCTTGACCAAAAACTTGAAGATCTTCTTCACACTCTCCCTTTTAAAGGGATACTCCTTGCTAAGCTTCTCTTGTAAATACTGTTGGTTCTCTGGAGTTCTATAAGAGGGCCTAGGCTGCTGACCCTGTGGTCGTGGCTGGAACTGAACAGGAGGCTGTCCTAGTGGTGGTAACTGAGGTCGGGGCTGAAACTGAGGTTGTGGTGGTGGTGGACGCTGTGGTACTGAACTAACCATGGGCCTCTTGCCCCTATCATGAGCATCAGAAGTACTATGCACCTCCCCCCTCCTAGGAGGTGGTGCCCCAGAAAACTCCAAACGCTGAGGTCTACGGATGGGTTGACTCTCAGCCTTAGGAGGGACTGCACTGGGTATGCTGTCCTGCAGGCTAGTGACTTTGGTTAACAACTTCTGAAAGGTTCGAATGCTAAAACCTTTCAGGTACGGAGCGATAGGACCATCAATGTTCTTCAACAGAATCTCAACTGCATGCTGCTCTTGCAGTTGAGGTTCACACTGAAGACTAAGGTTCATCCACCTAACTATATAGTTAGGTAGAGACTCGTGGGGGCGCTGTCTGGTCACTACCAACTCACCAACAGTCACTCTATGCTCTGTACTAATGAACCTCTGCACAAACAACTGCTCCATCTCAGTAAAAGTGCGAACTGAATCATTAGGGAGATCGGCATACCACTCAAATGCCACTCCCCCTAAGCTACTAACAAATAGTCTCAACATCAAAGCGTCATTTCCTCCAATGTTACAACATATGGCCCGATACTGAGCCACATGTTGTTTTGGGTTTCCAAACCCATCAAAAACTTGAAAGCGGGGAGGAACAAAACCAGCGGGGTAAGGCTCCCGCTCGTACTCTACCGGGTAGGGGCGACCTCTACTAACAGAATCTCCAGACTTTCTAGAAGCAATAGCCTGGTCGACTCTCTGTGCAATCATGTCCTGAATCTGAACTGGTGACAACTGTACTGACTGACTCTGGACTGGCACACTCAAAGGTACTGCTGGTGGAGACATCGGAACTGCCCTCTGAACTCTATCAACTCTAACAGGCTCTAGGGCTGGCGACTGTGGTACTGCTGGCTCGTCTCTGGGTGCAGTAGGAGTAACTACATCCATGACATGGGGTGTAGCCCCCAACGTCGTCAACTGGGCGGTCATCGCCGCCATGGCTCTAGCCATCTCCGTCATCTGAGTCTGTAACTGCAAGACTGTAACATCTGTGTCTACCGACCGGGGAGGTCCACCCTGTGCTGAGGTGGAAGGTACATCGGCCTCCCCTTGTTCCTCCAAATCATCGTACTGCTCATGCTGCTCGTCTGACGTGCCACGCCTCGTGACAACACAAACACGGTGAACGGGGATGTCTTCATCTGACTCTCCTCCGAGTAAGTACTTATCGGAAGTCTGATGAAGAGCATCAATGTACGGACCCAAAGGAGAAGAAATCCTAAGGGGACTAGGAGCAACAACTGGCTCCACTCGAGCCTGAGTACTACTATCAACATCTACTGCATCAACATCCATCTGAACTGGCATTGACACTGAAGGGACTGTATCAACTCGTCGAATCGTACCAACTGTCTGCTCAGTCTCGACAGGCTCATCCACCTGCCGACGTCTCCAAACCCATCTACTACGACGGGACCCGGTAGGAACATCTAACTGAGTGGAGGGGGCAACGACAACTGACTCAAGCTGGGATCAGACAGGCTCTAACTGTGGGCGACGTCCATGACGGCGAGGGCGTCGTCCAGCAGTAGGGGCACCTGCCTGAGGTCTAACAGTGGGGACAACTCTAGTCTGCTGTCGTGGTGGCTATCCTCTCTGCCACCGGTAACTCTGTCTGACTGACTGTCGCTGCAACTGAGAATGCACCTGAGAGATCTGATGGAGTAACCTCTCCTCACTAACACGCCCTCTACCGCGCGCTGAACGGATAATGCTTCGGATCCTCTGAGTGAGGGTCCGAGTGACAGTATCCCTGGGGACTCGAGCGCGAGGAAGAGTAGTGGGGACAGGAGGGGCTGCTGCAATGTGGGCAGCGTCCTCCTCGTCACCACTATGCACTAGAGGGGAAAAGCGTCCTCCCTGGACTGCGTCGATCTCAGGGGCAACTACGACATCGGGAACGGGGGTAACTACTCGTCTACGTGGTTCCCTAATCAAAGGGGAATGTCCCAACTTGGCTCGATCAGTCATACAGGGTTCAGTCAACATCCGGCCGGCTAAGAGAAGTGAAAACTGGAGAAAAGAAAGAGGGACAACGCACTCAGACATGCACGAGAGAAGGAAGGAGGTGGCGTCATCTGTGTGACGCGGATGGGTAGGATTTATAGCTTCCGAAAGGATGGATAGCTTACCTACCAATAAGGTGTATAGGGGTACACTCGTACCACTCACCTTCAGATCCTAAATCTATAAAAGACGTAGTGTTGCACACACAACACTAACATCTACGACCTAGCTAATGCAATCTGGACTTATTCCTTGTCTGACAAAGGAAGCCAGCTGAAACCTCCTAATCGTGTAAAATCCATGCTGTCCAGTCTGTATGAAGAAGGGTGGGTAGTTTAGACACTGAATTTGGGATCGACAAACTAGAGGAATCCCTAATTGATCCCACACTTATGAGTGGTATAATGCTCCTAAAACTAATGCAATTAAATCTTAATTTTAATTAGTTACTAATGCAATTATGCTGGTTAAAGTCTTTAAATCAATGATGTATGAAATTTTAAAAAGGCTTATAGAAAATAGTTTTTGAATGACTAAACTTCCCCAGGTCCGGCACTTCATCCTCATAGGCCAGATTATCCGGACTCTACCCTCGGGCGGGGAAGTTTGTCTAAAAGATGAGAGAATGCATGCATGCGCCCCCGGACGATTCCGGCTATTCCCTAGAGTCGTTATGGTTTCTATGTGAATTAATCTTAAATCTTATTGTTAATTACGAGTATAAGAATTTTTATCCTAAAAGAGCCTAACGGTCAGACACAAGCACATGCAAGAAAGAAACCTATGAAAAGCATGCCATTTCTACTGCGCAAACAAGGTAAGTAAATCACAACACAGAAACAAATCCCACGAAAAAGAGTGTCCATGGCAAGTGCCATACAATATTACATCACAGGGTACAGTAAGTAAAGGTGGCCGGGCTCCACCGACAACAACCCGGAAACGACGCAAATCTTAAAATAAGGCATTTTTATATCTCTTCAGTCTTCTTCTTCTCTTCCTTGATTCGTCTTTGGATCATCTTCAGCTCTTCGGGCTCCTTGCAGTACGTCCTCCAAAAGGATGCCCAAATGAAAAAGGAAACCCCCTGTAAGGGTTCACTTTTCCCTTTGGACTCCTCGTAGTGAACGCTCCAAAAGGATATCCAAATGAAAAAGGAAACCCTCTGTAAGGATTTACTTTTCCCTTTGGACTCCTATCTCTTTAAAAATGCCTTATTTTTAGATCTTCACAAAATTTACTATCAAATACATTTCAACAGAAAGAAAAGAAAAATCTAGACTCTCCTGCAGGGGTTATCCTAAGCAGTTATAATAAAAATTTCACTCAAGCAGTTATATATGTAAATTAAAATGCGCACATCAATCACTTGGCCGTGCTCTGATTATTGGGGGCTAAGCAGCCGAAGCAGGTACCTAAAGCAGTTATGAATAATTATTATTAATTTTTAGCCCCCTTTTTAGCAGCATTATATGAGCACGGCCACCTGCAGGAAGACAGCATTAGTATAAAAGAACGTGCCTAACCTATGGGTATTCTAACGTCACAACCACAGTGCAGAAAGGAAGAGCAGCTAGCAAAACAGTATGAAACAACATCACAGAAAAACTACAACAGGTAGCGAAAAACAACCAGCACACGGGTCACATGCAGGGCGTCACAACAAAGTACAGAAAAGTAAAGCAAAACAACAGCCTAACCTGAAGCTAATAGTCGTGCCCTATCAAACTCATCTAAGTGTGTGAAGGCTGTGTGGTTTTGGTAAGTCCTATATAGGATTAGTTTTAGTTAGAGTTGTATGTGTATTTGATTTGTTTGTTGAAAGGGACAAAGAAGAGTTTTTAATTAAAATTCAAATCTTAGTGTTTTAGGATTGATTTTATGTATATTTTATTTTTAATGTTTAATTAACTACCACCTTTGTTTCACACCGAGGCCGTGAGGTTTATTTCACCCTCCTTGGGGCTAACTTAATAGCCTCGTAGGCCTGGGTTACCCAGTGATAATTAACTTTGTTTGATTATTATAGTTTGTTGTTAAAAGAAAAAGAAAAGGGTAGATTAAATGTTTTATTATTAAGGTTTGAATTAAGCCAATTAGAAAGATTAATTTTAGATTTTGACGCTCCATTAGATTCATTCGTGGCGTTGTGCCACCAGGCTCGAGGAACCAGCCTCCTTAGGACACTTAGCCCCGCAGCCCGGAGTAGTCCATCCAATAAACTTCACTTTTGGAGCGGGTTGTTATATATTAAGGGATTTGTTGGTTACTTTTTAAAATATTATTCTAAGTTTGATCTTTAAGAATATTTTAATCCTAATGAATTTAATTTGTAACTTGATCTCCTGATATAATCTACATCTTTTAGATTTTAGGTTGGTTATGAATCAATTATTAAACTAGTTATGATTTATTTAGGTTTATGTTTTAGACTTATGATTTTAATAATTAAAAAAAAATATTAATTAAAACTTAATTAAGAATTAAGTGTTTTAATAGATTTTAAGAATTAGATTAAGATTGATTGGTTGATTATTAGTGAATTAAGAAATCAAAATCTAAATCTAGGAAAACGTGTCACTAAGTTGTTATTTTAATATTTCTATCCTATAGGGAGCATGCATCCTAAGTCTATGTTTTCTAAGACTCAGTCCTTAAGTTTTTGTCCTTAGATGTCACTAAAGTTGTAGGATTGAAAGTTGTGTTGTTTTCTAGCTCCTAAGACTTCTATATGGATGTCACGGGGTTTTAGGGATCTAAAAAAAAAAGTAAAAGCAATCCTAAATATAATTGAAGTTTCTAAGGCCCTAAGGGTGGGAGGCGTACAACCATCTAGGCCCCTAAAGGTTTTCTAAGTTTTAGTAAACTTACAGCACCGGGGGCTACGACCCGGTGGTTCCGTCCGTAGCGCCCCTACTAGATGAGTAGGGACGACTGATGCTTAGATCCGACTGTCCTAGCTCCAGCTCCAAGTGCTCCTTGTCCATTACTTTCCAAAAAGTACCTCGCAACACAAAAGAAAGGTGGGTATTAGAGCAGTTCTATAAATAAATAACATTGTAAAGAAATGAAGAATGCAATAAAAACTAGAACGTACCTTTTGTTATTTGTCGAGTCGTCTGTCTGTGGATCTTCCTTAGTTTGTAGGTGTGCGGTGCCAAAACACAGAAGAAGCAGTGAAGAAACTAACAAAACTAAGCAAGAGACAACTAAATGCGAAGAATAGAAAAAAGAACGAAAATCGAATTCGAGAAAGGGGTGTAGGCATTGTCGTTATTGGATGCACTTCGTAGAAGTCAAGTGCATCCTATTATATCAACAATGCCCTTTGCTGTTCCCACTCCAAATGAGGCACTTGATATGATTGACACACTTACCCACAACACACTACAAACTATGCTTAAAGTAACTAAGGGAAATAGACTCTTAAAGCTAAACTTAAAGCTAGACTATATCTGTTTTGTACTGATTCCAAAATTCTATACTTTAGAGACTAATATTCAAGAGGGAATCCAAAGGGGTAAGGACTGTCTTGCTCCAAAGAGGATACTAAGGACTTCTAACATAAAGCTACTAAAGTTTTAGATCTCCAAAATTCATTTTTTAGAAGTGACTACTAAGAGGACTTAACTCAAATGGCAAAGCACTAATCATTCCCAAAAGACATTAAGGGATCCTACTAATTAAGTCTAATAACAAAATTATAGATTTCAAGATAGTTCACAAGGACTCCTAAATGGATTACTACACAAAACTTCCCAAAAGCTATCCACCCAAAAATAACTTTTCTTTTCATTTTATTTTGACACAAAAACTCTACAAAACCATCTTCCAAAATCTCCTCTTTTTGACACAAAATCTACCCAAAACAACCCACAATCAAGTGTCTCTCCCTTCGTTTGGAGTGGGGTATGAAAATACAAAACTTTCCAACAAGGAGGCTTTATAAAACCCCTCATTGGAAAGCATTCACGACATTCGCCGTATAAAATCCTTTAAAACAAATCCAAAGCCATTAGACACCAATCAACTTACAAAAGTTTTCGATCAGCAAATCACTCATAAACATTCTCAAAGACATGTTATGTGATAACTAAGAATACCCAACATTAAGAGAAAAGACATATAAATGCTCCTAAGCATGCTACACATTCTTCCAAAATAAGATTAAGAAATCTTCCAATATAAATCCAAAATCGCTAACAAATTATTCTAAACAAAGCAAATCAAGACTTCTTCCAATCAAAAGCAACTTCTCAAATTAGCGACACAAAACGACTTACAAGAAAGCTTCAATAAAAGCAAAGAGAAATCTTTCATGAAGCTCTCCAAACATGAAAAATAGCTCGTGAAACTCCTCAAAATAAACTCAAATGTCACTAGTGGGTGACGGCGAATGAACGACTACAAAAGCATGGAGTCATAATTTTCATATAAATCTTTAGTACAAACAAAGCCACAAAAATTCAAGATATTTGTTTCCAAATATATTGCGAAAATCAAAATATCATCAAAGTTTAAATAAACTAATTAAAGGGAAATTTTATTAGATTTTATGAGAACCCATGCAAACTACCCATAAGAGACTTAGTATTGTCTGACCAAGACGCACTAAAAGTAGTTATCAAAGAAATGAGGTAATTGTAGAATTATCTATGAAGCAAATTTAAGTAATTTTATGCGACGTGCTGTGAAACAATTTCAGGATACTAGACGATCTCCAACTTAATACCACCCTCAGGTCAATGATGGGGAAAGTTTTCAAAAGGTGTTCAAACTTAACCCATGCTACTAACATCAAACACCAAGTTATAACTGAGCAAGTATCACTGGCCATGACTAAGTTCAAAGGTACCATGTTCATGTGATAAAAGAGCTAAGCAAATGAATTCAACAAGTCATAATAATGGCAGCGTGACATCTATTTAAATTTTAACATTGAATGCAAATGTATATACGTGTGAAAACGAGTAAATTTATGTGTGAGAATGAGAGTATAAATTTACTAAGCATCCTTTTGAATTTAGATAAGTCATGGTAATCTCCACATCTTACACCAAACATCTCTTTTGAACATCAAACAATCAGGAAGAAAATTTATATCTAATGCTTGGGGAAGAAAAAGGGGAGTAAACCAACTTCACGATCAAACTTATAAAACTTTACTAACGGATGATACTTGAGATAAATCATTAGTCGCCAACTAATCCATGTAATCACTAAAGAAAATACTAACTTATGCTCAAACCTCTTTTTTTTTTTATACAAATGTATACTTTAATAAAGTCTATCATGCACACATGCCATAAGAGATAAGACTACGATAACTGCAACTAACCAAATTCTTCATGTTATATAAAGAAATGATTCCGACGTCTCAAAACACATGACGGCAAGATTATATATGCAAAGTTCCATGAGGCTCAATATTGAGAATAAAAGTTCCTACTATAAATCATGAGGATTCCATCCACATTCTTTTATTTAGTCAAAAATATACTTCGCGTATAAACCACTTACAAGTTCTTAAAGCCATGAAGCAACCCACATATTTAGCATTGGAATCCAACACTTACAAAATGTCCCAAATAATTTCTTCAAACAAACACAAATGAACGTTTGAAATTCTCCCCTCACAAAATAGAACTTCAAACAATCAACATAACTTTCTACAAAACCCTTAGCACCAAATAACGAATAAAATGAAGAAAGATACTTTAAAAGATTATGAACAAAGCCTCAAACTTGTACCACGTTATCATTCATAATTTAACAAGAAATAACTAAACTCTTATATATGAAACACCTTGTAAAATCTCACTTTAAAAGTTCGTTCTCAGATAAAGCAAATCACCATTGTTCTTTTCCAAATTATATCGCATAACAACCTTTGGATGCTCATATCTCCTTCTTAAAACAATTTGGGATACGAAGCAAATAAAAGAAAGCATCTAATCAATTCTCATAAAAGTTTGGAACATAAAAACGCATCAAAATCTGCGTTTTCCCCATTCTCAAAGTAATTTGGAACTTGAAATAGGTGAAAATCTGCATTCAATTTGCTCCCAAGGCGATTTGGCAACTAAAATCAGTGAAAATCTCCATTTTGCTCACTCTCAAAGCGATTCAGAATCCGAAAACAGTAAAAAAACTGCACTTAGTCATTATCACAATACCTCAGAACATTAAAAACAGTAAAAAAAAACTGCATACTAGTTATTCCCAATCCAACTTGGAACCCAAAAAAGTGAAATTCTGCATGTGGCTTGCTCCCAAGGCGATTTGGAACATCAAAACAATAAAATTCTGCATATAGCTAAAGAATGACAAGGCTTTTATTTTATTTTTTAAAACAACCACATAGCATAATATAATTCATCTAAAAAGAAAATTTCTACAAGTTTAATGTGTAGCCAATATCTTTAACAAACGAGGACACCGCATCCTCATAAATTCCAAACTAGTGGAGGAATATCAAAATTCGAAGGATGCCTTATCACCCACCAAAACTCTTTACTATCAAAATACGCTTCAAAACCTACTTGCTTCAATTCAACCGACCTTAAGCCATATGCAAACAATAGAAAGAATAGATGCTCAATTTACGCTAAAAGGCTCAAAAGATTTTATAACACAAAACTCCATTAATATACGCTCATATATGCATGATTCCACTTGATGCGTGCATCAAGTAAAACAAATAGAATAAAGTGGGCAAAAAGCATCTAGCTCCTTTCAAACTCATGAAATCTTACATTCATATTTTAAAAAAAGTTTCTAGTAGGGGATTAAATTGACACAATTTTGACATTTTCATTAATAAATCCATACAAAGGAAATTCACTCGATGAGCAATAAAAAAAAAACTGAGAACAAACTCATCCACTCAACTATAAAAAGATATATATTTTTTTTAGAAAATGAAGGCTTGCCAAATTTCCCATCTTTGGTACTAATTGATACCACTTTCTTATGCTTCATAACTAAATTAATTTGCAACGATAAGGTATGAATCACGCGAAACGTATTTACCCTAGTGAGGTGAACTTCCCCAACAAAACTTCTAGATGTGATCACTTCGACTTAAGCATGCCATACAAAATTTTTATCATTTGACGAGTTCACCGTTCAACTTATACTTCATTCTTTCAATACGTTGGCATAACAAGCAAGAGAAGATAACATTCAACATGATACTTAACCTCATAATAAAAGGAGGCATATGCTCAAGAAAAAGTAAAAGAAGAAACGGTTGCATCGTGAGGTAATGGAGGCCAACCATAAGACCAAAGCATTAGTGTAGATGCTACAATAATTATGATTCATGAAATCTTCAATGCTAGTTAAACTTATTTTATTGCAAACAAGAGCAAGAAAATATGATCATATCCTCTAATCATGACTTTCATATAGAGACAACAAGGTCAGATAAAGAAACACAGAGTGTTTGAGCAAGGTAGCACCACACTAGCTTGACACCCCCCTTTGAGCCAACACTTATATAATTTCCAATGAGGTATTTCTACAAACACCTCATGTGCATGCTTTGACAAATGATTAACATGATTTCTTCTAACTTGGCCCCATTCACACCTAGAGTTTCATGAATCAGGGGGGGGCAAATCCCTCATGCCAAACCATTAAGAGGTAAGAATTTCTACAGATTTTGTGTAAAAAAAACAACATAGCCCTTGCTATAGGGCACATTCAAAGCTCAAAAAAAAAAAAACAACACAGCCTATTTTCCTGAATGAAATAAATATAGAATAGGAAATGCTCAACTCACAAAACCTACAGAAATTTCACTGCAATAGAGAAGAATAAGCCTTACGCACCTCTATTTTACAAGCTAATCATTCAGCCAATGTTACTCTTAGAGGAGAAGAGGGGAAAGGAATAAAACAAGGGGAAGAAAAGAAAAAATCTGAGAGAAAATGAGAGGGAAAGGAGAATGAAAGAGTAGAGGAAGAGGTGGAGGAGCAAAGGCGAAGATTACCTGCGTTTATTGAAAGAGATTGGTCGGCCAAGGCAAGGATTCCGGCGACTGAATCTCGTCGAACACGGTTAGGGTTCGGTCCGAACAGGGAGATGCGGGGGAGTCGTCGGCCTGGCTAGGGCTGGAGTCGCGAACAAGGGGGCGACGGGAGCTGGCGTCGGGGCGGTTTCACCGAAGCAGCGATCAGTCCAGGCGTCGAGTCGTCGGACCTAGCTCGCGAACAGTGCGAAGGAGGTCGGGCTGGTTGGAGTCGTGCGAACAAAGGAGACCAGCTTCAGGCTGGGGTCGCGAACTGGAGAAGACCGAGAGGGAGAGAGTTGAGAAGAGAGGGAGAAGGCGTGAGAGAGGAATGCCTAGCCGAAGTCCTTCGTATGAGTAAAATCAAGTCTGTCATCGAAAGAGGAAGCCCGCCCATTCTCGCCATCGTGCTCCAGCATCCGATATTTCCTCAAACAGCTTTGTTCTTCGTTCAATGCCTGCTCGAATCGCAGAAATCTTCTGATCAGCGCGATTTTGGCCGAATCACAGATCTCCTTTGATCGTAGCCGTCGATGCGATTACTGGATTTAGGGAATTAATTCAAAACGTTTAGAAAGTCAAAAGGGCAGTTAATAGGCTCAAATTGAGCTGAATCAAATTAGATTCGGCTAAGATCGGGTTGAACTCGGGTCCGAATTTAGCTCGATTCGAGTCGATTCGGGCTCGAGCCGGCTCAATAGAATTGGTTAAACAAAAATCGGGTTCAAAATAATGATCAATTCAAATTAAATCAGGTATGACGCGACGAAATCAAACTAATCGAATCTAATTGAACTCATTTGAGTCTGATCCGGCTCGAGTCGGGTCAATTCGAGCTCAAATTTGGTTCGACGGGGTTTGATTAGATCGATCGAAAGAGCTCGAGCATGATCGAGTCAAAATCGAGGTCAACAGCAGCGCTATCATAAAGACTAAATAGAGGGAGTGAAGCATCGTGATGCTCCAAATTTGGTGTTGCAGCATTGTGAAGCAGCCTGACTATAACAACTCAAAAGTTTTAAATGATTTTTTTAAAATATGAAAATTATGTGTTGGGAGTTACGGCGCTATGCATACGGGCACCGCAGTTCTAGGGGTTGTAATGCTAAGGCTTCATAATTTGATGCGACGGCGCAGATACTCTGCAATAACTATGAAAAGAACATGTGATGTTGAGGCACCAGGTTGAAAAACTTTATATATTCCTATATTCAACTCTCTCCCCACTATTTCCTTTCTTACTAGGAGTCGAGGAATGGAAGAAGGGAAGAGAGAGAGAAATCCCTCTGGGTCTTTTTCATCTGTCGTTTCTATTGTAAATAGTATTATGATCGTTGTAAGTGATTATACTCTTATTCCTCTTTCTGATTATTTTGATTTCTATAATTTTAATGTTCCAATATTTTTTTCTTTATTTTATACATAATTATATGTGTGACTAATTCTATAAGGCACAATCCCCAAATCAATAGAGAGGCCAAGTTATAAGCTCAAATTTACATAATTTTTTATAATTAAACTCATTTTATAAAAATTAAGTATTATTCCAAGTCCAAAGTAGTGTGCTCTACTGATTAATTTGCATGAAGTGTTAATTAATCAAGAAAAATAGAAATAAGTACCAAACC
Source organism: Dendrobium huoshanense (assembly GCA_016618105.1). Classification (NCBI taxonomy): domain Eukaryota; kingdom Viridiplantae; phylum Streptophyta; class Magnoliopsida; order Asparagales; family Orchidaceae; genus Dendrobium; species Dendrobium huoshanense. The sequence continues at coordinate 5,593,756 of CM028359.1, read as the reverse complement.
GAAAAACTCACGAAATATTCAAAGCGGATTGGCACCCACAATTATTTTCTGAACACTGGAACTTGGTACTGCTACACTGATTTAGCAAATTAATCACTTGCTAAACTCTGTAGATACTCATTATTTATTCCATTAAAGCTACTACATTAAGCTACTCATCACTCCCAGCTTATTCAAATCGATCAGATAGAGATACTGTTAGGAATCCCCTTCGCAGTGAGCCCCTGCCCGCTATAGGGCGATAGCAACTCGTAGTCTAGCTTAACAGAGCCACCACGGTTCTTCAAGCTCTTATTTTTATTCAGCTCAGCAATTTTCTTCTCCACATCCTTGAGCTTCGATCCGAACCGCTTCAAGGCATTGAGCGCCCTCGCTTTATTGGTCCACTCCTCGCTCGCCCGCTGGCCCAAATACAGTTCATCCGACGCGTGCGTCGACAGAATTTCAATCACCGATATCTCAAGAATGGCCTGCAACTGGCCCGTAATGGTCTTTAAGAACAATTTGTCGGGGTTCGTTTTCAGTAGCTCGTAGTCGGCCGTGCCGACCTCCGGCATGAACTGCCGGCTCAGGCTTGGGCGGTTCGGGAGGTAGCCGCCGTAGGGGTATTGGCCGAAGTTGACGGCGGCGTGCATGGCGGAGGCTATCCAGATGATGGTAGAGCAGATATGGACGAGTTCGGGCAGGGAGTTGAGCTTCGGCCACCAAGGCTTGTTTTTGAGGTCGCCATGTCCGACCTCCACGGCTTCTTTCCACCAGGATTGGAGCTCGGCGTCGTCCCGGATGATAGAGTCGTCTGGGTAATAGATGGAGCAGTACTCGGTCACCCAGGACTCGATCTCCGACCAGATGGCGAGACCGTCCACAGCGTAGGGGTAATCTTTGATCACGAGTTGGAGCTTTGATGGGCTCGATGGGTCCTCCACTGCCATTCCCCTGCACAAAAGCAAGTGATCAGCGACAAAAGATTCAACTTTTGTTAAGTTAGCAATTGTGCAATTGGTTTTGTATGTTTAGACTGCCGTCATACCGCTTCAGGAGATCGGCGGGGAGGGACTGTTCGGCGAAATTCCAGCTCTTGTAGATGACGGACGACAACTCCATAGCGTATTTGGAAGGAAAGACGGAGAACTCGATGATACCGCCGGCGTTGATAAGAGCCTGGCGAGCTAGAGCGTTTATGTTCATGGTGTCGCGGTAGTGAGGGACGAGGAGCTTGTTGATGGGATGAAGTGCGCTGAGGTGCCTGTTCGTAGAGATCACAAACGGCTCCATGACTGCGTGGGTGCGCAGCCTAGGAAAGAAACAAAGCACTTGTAAGTTGTAAGAAAACAGTGAGAGATTAAGGGAGAGAAACAAGGGAATAGGATTCATCACCAGTGGCTAATGAGCTGGTGTACGCCGTAATCATTTACGGCGACAAAGCCCTTGGCTAGTTGCCAGATCGCAGCCTCGACGCCGGAATCTGCCGACGTGTAGACGGTGCTTACAGCGCCGTGCTTCTCACCCTCCGGATGCGGCAGGCTGAGCTCGATGGCGATTGGCTTGAGAGTGTCATCGTCTCTCAGGAAGAGAAGCGTTCGGGTGGCGTAGATTTTGCTTGAGGTTGAATTGATTCGTGAAAGGTAAGGCATAAGCGCGTCATGATAGTTGATGATAAAGAGCCTGCTCCCATTCAGGGCCTATATGAAACAGAAACGAACTCACTCTCTGTTCTCAACTGTAAAACCAGCTAATTAACAACTGGTGAGAGGATATTAAAGGAAGTTACTTGTTCTGCTGTGAGGCCGCCAAGATTTCTCTCTATATGCTCTGCTGTAATCGTGCTATTCTGCTGTCCAAACAGTGTGGGATCGAGATTGCTGGTTGGCGGGAATTCCTTCAAGAAAGACAAACAGTTAGCCCTCTTTGCTTTTGCGCTCTGCTTCCCGAGCTTACCATCAAAGTCATACCTTGAGTTTTTCGATGACGACAGGGTTCACTCCGGCCAGCATTTCTCTCGCAAATTCTTCGTCGGTCTTCCATATCCACTTATCATCTTCAAATTCAAAAGTTGGAACAGAAGAGTCAGAGCCACCCAACAATACATCAGAAACAGAGTGAAAAAGGAGCGTTTTTTATAAAACGGAGAAGAAATAGATGAACAATTAACCGTGTATGATTAGCGGCATGGGAAACTTGAGAAAACTGCGCTGTCCTGTTGCTGGGGTGAGTATGCTTTTCAGCATCTCAAGAGGTAAGGCTTGCATGAGCGCTTGCACTTGAGGAATATCCGGAAGCGGCAACCCGCCTTCATAGAGCTTAACAACGTCTTCGTAGCTGTCGAAAGTGTTCGGTGTCTTGTCGAACACAGCTTGAAGAACAGGCACCAACGACTTGGCCACGGCCTTGATGGTGTAGCCCAAGAAGTCCGACATCTTAAGGTGGCCGAAACGCTCGTCGCGCGGCACGTAGATGTTCATATCCAGCGAGAACAACCTGCTTTCGCTCTCCGGATCTGCAAAGGTTCCCTCCGACATCAATCAATCATCAAATTAACACCTTTGATCTCTCCCACACTCACACCTTCAGTTATTATGCTTACCAGTCTTGGTCGGAGGGCGAGCAGTCTTTCCGCGACGAGGGTAAGGGTACTTGTCTGATCCGCCGAGAACCGGACGACGGAGGCCCGACATTAGATCCGGGTTGCCAAGATCGTTGTAATACGCGTAGTTGTACACGCGGTCCCATTCCTCCAGCTGCCGGCTCACGTCGTCTCCTCGTAGGTGCTGGAGCTCCTCCTCCCGGTACGGCCTTAGTGGTCCCGGCGTGTCTTTCGGCAAATAAGTCTACAAAGCAAAAAGCTTTTGATCAGAGAGAGAGAGAGAGAGAAAAGAGAACGAAGAAAGACTGATTTTTCGATTACGTCGTTGGCGAAGAAAACGCGGTCGTAAGTGTACTTGGTGACGTTATAGACCCAGGAGTTGCAATCGAAGTGAATGCGGCCCTTGCCGGGGAAATCCTCGATGGTGATCGATTTGAGGAAGAACTCCGCCAGGTGGCGGTTCTTCACGATTACTGCGCCAGGAATCCCTTCTCCTTCCTTTACGTGAAACGTCACCCCAAATTTTATCTCTCCGGCGATGACCGTAGGAAGGAGTGGGATCAGCGGCGGCTCCAGATACGCCGGCTCGCCGACCAATCCTCTGTCATCGTTATCTGCACAGGTTTCAAATTTCAGCTCGACATCACTCACCACCCAAAAAAGTTTAGCTTTTAAAAATCATTTTAGCTAATTAATTACTACGCCATTATTGAACTTATGCGATTAATTAATAAAATTAAGAGCTTTTTTGACAATCGCTGATACGAAGGTCGTGGAAGGTGTACGCACTGGAATCACCGGCGGTGGAGCTGACTAGCTGAAGGGAGACTTGCTGGCCGAGGAAGTCCTGGATACTATTGACGACAGTTGCACCGAAGTCGTTGAAGTCAAGAACGTTCCTCTCCATGAGGACGAGATGGCCCTTCACCTTCGTTCCCTGCCACAAAACATTACCGATCATGTGCCCGATCATGTTTCTCTCACTATCTCTTGCTTTGCTATTTGGCAGAGGAGAGAAGAGTGGTTTGCTGCTATGATTTCTGCTTGGGAATGCGGGGGCTTATATTTCTGCAAAGATTGAACTTATCTGCTTTGTTTAATCGATCTTCATGATATGCGTGCTCACTATATTATAATTAAAAACCAGCCCATTTAATTATACTAATATAATTATTAAGTTAAAGATTAAATTTGATTTTTAAAAAAAGTCAGTTTTTCTCGGCCTCCGCCTACGCCTACGCCTCAGCCTACTTTTATCTTTTTTTTGACCCGATTTTGACCTGAAAATCGAATATTGACCCGATTTTGACACGAAAATTAGCAATTTTAGGTTAACTTCGGATCATTTGTGTTGGGTCGGGTTGACCCAGATCCGAAGCAGGGTTGACTCGGACCCTAATCGGGTCGGGTTCGGGTCCGGAAACCTGACCCGTTTTTAAAAAGGGTCGGGTTCAAGTTGACCCGAACAGTGCCGGGTCAGTTCCGGGTTCGACCCGAACTCGACCCGCTGACCCGAATTGACATCCCTCTCTCTCTCTCTCTCTCTCTCTCTCTCTCTCTCTCTCTCTCTCTCTCTCTCCTCTGCTGGTTTTTGGAGGAGGGAATTGATACACCATACATTTTTTTTTATAAATCTAAGTAAATTAATTAGTTTAATTATATTAACTTTATAATTATAATTTTCTTTATTAAATATGAATCATTATATTAAATTAATCTAATAAAAATAATTTAGAGTTAAAAAACAATTAATTTAAAATTTGGTACATTATGAGATTATACTAATTTAATTAATTTAAATATATAATTTATAATTTTTTGTTAAAAATATATCTTATGATATGTAATTACATTGAATAAAAATTATATTTTTTAGAGTAATTTAATGATTAATATTAATTTGTGCTCCCATATAAACAATTTTCTAGCTTTGTCCCTGTTTGTGAGTAGGGTGTGACGACGACTCGCTTGTTGCTCGACAGCAGAACTCGGGAAGACAATGGAGTGCAGGATGATAGTGGGTGTGACGATGAAGTTCAGGGTGACGACGGAGCTCAGGATGATTAAGCGTGTGTGCTGCTAGCGAGGGCTAGCCTGCTCTGGACGACATAGCTCGTGTATTGCTAGCTCGCTCGGGACAGTGCTCGACGACGGAGCTTGGGATAGAGCTTGACGAGCCCCTCGACGTGAGATGAGTCGAGCTCAAGCTAGTCTTTTGAGCTCGACTTGAATTCGAGTTCAAGATCAAGCTCGATATTTGGCAATCAAGCTCGGCTCGAACACCCCTTACTCGAGCTCGACTCGTTTCGTTTGCACCCCTATATTATATCGATTAATAGCTAGCACATAATTTACTAGCATAGTTCTCTTTTTCTATTAAAATGTTTGGAATATATATATATATATATATATATATATATATATATATATATATATATATATATATATATATATATATATATATATATATATATATATATATATATTTTGTGATAGCTTTTATATATAGATAATATTATTATCATTACTAATCTAAATTTCATATAGGAGTACTTAATGTTCCTTAGATCTACAAAATTTATAACTTATTGAAGAACAATTTTTCAAATTTGGCCTTCTTCATCCTCAAAATGCCCAAACTTGAGAGTAAATAATGAAAATATGCTATAAATTTATGATTTGAAGTCTTGTGGTACTCTTCATCTCAATGCTATAAATGTAGATAATGTAAATAAGGCATATTGCAAATCATATTGGAATACCCCAAATTCCTTATTATGATTCAAGTTTCAGGAGTAGGTATTTTAGTTATTATTGATTGCAACCCCTTTTCCAAGATTTGCTGGCTAGGCATCTTGATCTATTAATTTGGAACTTAGACTATCAACTAAGAGATCTTGAATTCGAGTTATATATTTGTGATATGTGTATGAGTCTGCCTTAACTGGCCTAAATGTCCCAGAAAAAAAAAAAAGATATATTCGCTAGTGATACATCATAAGAAATTGGCTTGATTTGATACAAATTTAAATGCATATTTGAACTCAGAATTTTCAAAATTAAACATAAAAATAGAACTATCTGAACTCTAATTTTAACAAACTTATATTCAAATTAAACATCCATATTAGATGAAGTCATTGGTATCAAAAGCGATCTGATTTAAGTTCATATGAGCTTAAATCAAACATTTGAAGTATAATTGAAAGCTTTAAAGTTTTAATTAGATAACTAAATGATTTTTAAATCTCACATGCTTGAAGTCAAATCAAATATTTCTATGAGATAAATAAAAAATCTCCCATGCTTGAAGTCAAATCAAATATTATGGATATGTCACTCTCAAAAACTTATAAATAACCTCAAAATCTCTATATGAAGTGGGATAGAACCCTTAGATTGAGATTTAGAGAGCTCAAACAATGAAGCATCATGAAGCTCCATTGGTCCATGCACTACTAGACCTTCACCCAATCACCACCATTGAAACATCCCATGACAATCAATGTCAAACAATTGCTTAACAAAAATCTCACCATCATTATCAAACCACGACCATTGAAACATCCCATGCTAAAAATACTGCTAAAGACTTCTTATAGCAGCGCTAATGAGAAATCGATGCAAAATCCTTTTTAGTGAATTCTATTACAATAGATTTGGAGCGGTTTCTAAACGGCTACAAATAAATTAGTAGGTGTTTAAACCGTTATAATAGACCATAAAAAGTGTTTTGGAAGTCCGATTTATTACTAGTGATATTGCAATCTTTTATTATTAGTTTTCTAAATTTCAACGCATGAATCAAGCAAGGTTTAAAATATAAGACATCAATGATGCGGTTGTCAAATTTTGTTCGATTAATTGACATCCAAGTAGAATAATTAGTACTATAAATAATCTCTCCAACATTTTAGTTGTTTTTCGACAAGAAAGAGTTATGATAACATCCAAATAACCTTCAATTTCATTAGCTCGAAACACCATGACGACTCGAAACCGGCGGCTTAGATGTTATGGTGATAACATATTAGGTATCAAAATTTTTAAGTAAAGGGCTGTAAGATCTCGTTCCCTTACTGTTCCTCTCTGAATTGGATTTTCCTCCCAGAATCGGCCAGGACGAAGTTGAGATCGTCCAGGTCGATCAGTGCATTGAAAACAGCTAATTTCTGGTGTGTTTTCTGGAAGGATTTCTGTACAGATCGTCCGGGACGATGTTGAGATCGTCCAGGCCGATCTGTACTGTAGAAATTATCGGCCAGACAACAGTCCTGGGAACTGTCCAGGACGATCAGAATTGGTCTGATCGTCCTGGGACGATCGGGCGATCGGCCGGGCCGATCTGTGTATGATATAAGGAAATGAGCTCGTTTTGAGGAGAGAGAAAATCAGATTTTTAAAATCAGATATTTTGAGGAGAGAGAAAGAGAAAGGGAAAAAGAGAAAAGCTGATTTTCGGAGACCGCGGAGCGCTTTTCGTCCGACGCCGCTGTTGGGAAAAGAGAAGATCTCGTGGTAAGGACTCCGAACCCTGTTTCTGTTTTCGAAGATATTGTGTTTTGATCGAGTTGTGCACTGTTTTGTGTTTTCGTAGTCTACTTTTAGACCTGATTTCGTATTGACACAACTTTCACCGCACAATTTTTAGTATGTTATATATATGACTATTGTACACGATTTGACTGTATTCTACGAAGATTTCATCGGCCGGAATTGATTCTACGCGATTTTAATTGAATAGAAAATTATCAGGACTTGATTTGATTTGGATTCTTTACATTGATAGTCTTGTATTGATGCCGTGGATATTCGTTGGTAATTTGGAGAAATTCGGAATTTGTATCTTTTTGCAGAATTTTTTGTGTAAATTTGATAGACTACCAGTACTCTGCTCGATTTTCGTATGATTTCTGATTTGTCTGAAACTGATAGATTGAATTGATATGCATATGATTATTGATATGATTGCTTTAATATTGATTATTAATTGATTATTGATACTGATCACAAGTGGAACCTGGTTGAACATTGGTTGAAGATTGATGATACCTGTACAGGATGGTGGGCCGACGGGCTTTCCTTTAAACATTGATTATTGATACATTGATGGTGTCATGCCCCGAGATCTAACTTGGAAAGAATGTCGATCAATTGCCAAACAATTTACCAGAGTTATCTAAAATCATCATTAAGCAATCTATCAGACATCTATAAAATTTAAAACATCAATATAACAGTCGATTCATATCTCAAAACATCATGTACAATACTCAGGAACTACAATATCAATACAAGTAGAAAAGCTATCCTGTCCTGAGTACAAAAGAATCATCTATCTATCAAAAGAACTAACACCTGTAGATTCGGATCAAATCCTATCTCCTGCTCCCGAGCCCTGACCTGAAAATATCAACCACATATAATGAGCTTACAAAGCCCAGCAGGTCACCTAATACCTATAACTGAAATCAAAGCACGGCAATGCTATCAATATGCATGTCAATCTATCAATCCAAATCAATCAATGGTCAATGAGTCTATGCAGCGGAAATCAATAGTCAATAAGACCAGTCAATGCAGCGGCAGGCAATTCGATAAATCAACTAAATCAATCAACATCGTCAATCAAATCGATACGATCAAATCAATAGAATCAGTAGAGAAAAGCGATACGACAGAAATACAATGAATCTATAGGCAGAAATCAATAATTCTATAGGCAGTAGTACGATGTCCATGCTATCAATGCAGTATCTATAGTCATCCATTTCTATATCAATACTCAATGTCGATGCACAGAAATCAATCAGTGGGATCAATGCAATCGTACGATCTAGTAAATCCAATCAAAGTCGATAAAGCAGGAATCTATAAAACAATGAATCTATAAAGCAATACAGTAAACATGCAATTCAATACTATATACTGAACAAGTACAATCTACTGGCTATGTTGCTGTTGTAGAATCCATATTGCTGTTGTAGATAATACATTGGTTCAATCAATAAGAGTCGTCACTCTTTTCGCCCGTCGGCATATCAATAAACTCCTTATGTCTCCCTTCAATAATCAATAATCAATGTTTAAAGGAAAGCCCGTCGGCCCACCATCCTGTACAGGTATCAATATCAATCTCTAACCAATGTTCAACCAGGTTCCACTTGCGATCAGTATCAATAGTCAATTCAATCAATAAGCAATTCAATAGTCAATATTAAAGCAGTCATATCGATAATCATATTCATATCAATTCAATCTATCAATTCCAGAAAATTCAGAAATCATACGAAAATCGGGCAGCGTAACGGTAGTCGGTCAAATTTACACAAAAATCCTGCAAAAAGACACAATATCCAAATCTTTCCAAATTACAATAGAATATCTATAACATCAATACAAGACTATCGATCTATAGAATCCAAATCAAATCAAGTCCCGATTATTTTCTATTCGATTAAAATCACGTAGAATCAATTCTGACCGGTAAAATCTTCGTAGAATACAGTCAAATCGTGTACAATAATCATATCTATAACATATCAGAAGTTGTGCGGTGGAAGTTGTGTCAAATCGAAATTATGTCGAAAAGTCGACTACGAAAACACAAAACAAATCCCAACTCGGTCAAAACACAATATCTTTGAAAACAGAAACAGGGTTCGGAGTCCTTACCACGAGATCTTCACTTTCTCCAACAGCAGCGTCGGACGAAAAGCGCTCCGCGGTCTCCGAAAACCAGCTTTTTTCTTTTTCCTTTTCTCTTTCTCTCTCCTCAGATATTTCTGATTTTAAATTTGATTTTTCTCTCTCCTCAAAACGAGCTCATTTCCTTATATCATACACTGATCGGCCTGGCCGATCGACAAATCGTCCCGGGACGATCAGACCAAATCTTGATCGTCCTGGACAGTTCCCAGGGCTGTTGTCTAGCCGATCATTTCTACAGTACAGATCGGCCTGGACGATCTCAACATCGGCCCGGACGATCTGTACAAAAATTCTTCCAGAAAACACACCAGAAATCAGCTGTTTTCAAAGCACTGATCGGCCTGGACGATCCAAACTTCGTCCTGGCCGATTCTGGGAGGAAAATCCAATTCAGAGAGGAACAGTAAGGGAACGAGATATTATAATCTCCCCACCTTAGAAAAATGTCGTCCCGACATTTCCCTACAGGTACGAAGAACAAAACAAACAAAACAAATCGATCGAAATCCAAATCCAAATCAAAACTCGCTGAAATCCAAACAGAACACACAATGCAATCAATCAAATGTCAATATGCGATGTTCATATGTCAATATCAATCGGTTAGTCAAATCAATCTTACCAGTAGAACCTTCTGATCGTTGCTGATCCTGATGCTGTAAACTCTGTAGACTGTAAATGCGTGGCACCACTGGAGGAAGTGCAGGAGGTCGTGGCGCAACTGTCTCCCGCTGATCCCTGACAGCTCTATCATCCATCCGGTTCCCTGATCTCTCACTGTAGGCCCTCGAGCCAACAGTCCTCTGCTGTCCTGTACCCGTGCCAGAATCAGTCCTTCCACCCAGTCCTTTCTGAGGACAATCTGCTGCTCTGTGTCCTTGCTGTCCACAGTGAAAACACTGACCCGTCAATAGGTAGCACTGACCTGCATGTCGTCTACCACAGTGAATGCACGTGCCAGAACCACCAGATGATACTATCGATGCTGATCGTGACGCAGATCCCGATGCAGATCCTTTTGAACCCTCATACTTGCTTCTCTTCTCTCTATCTCTGGAATTATCTCGTCGTAAGTCATCTCTCCTCCTCCTGGTATCCTCGTACCTCGATATCGGTGTCGCCAGCTCAATCTCTATCAATCGGGCCCTCTCCACTAGCTCAGAAAACTCATGGATCCGGAAAGGTACTAGTGGTTGCCTCAGCTCTCTGTTCAATCCGTGCAGAAATCTGTAACACTTTTCTTCAGTAGTAGGAATCAAATGAGCAGCATACCTCGCAAGTGCAGTAAACTCGGCCTCGTACTGCATCACTGACTTGCGGCCTTGCTCCAATCTCATGAAAGCTTCCTGCATGTCAGACCCCAGAATCTAACTTGGAAAGAATGTCAATCAATTGCACAACAATTTACCAGAGTTATCTATAAACCTTCAGTAAGCAATCTATCAAACATCTATAAGATTTAAAACATCAATATAACAGTCGATTCATAACTCAAAACATCATGTACAATACTCAGGAACTACACTATCAATACAAGAAAGGAAACTATCCTGTCCTGAGTACAAAAGAATCAACTATCTATCAATTGAACTAAAAACCTGCAGATCTGGATCAATGCCTATCTCCTGCTCCCGAGCCCTGACCTGAAAATATCAACCACATATAATGAGCTTTACAAAGCCCAGCAGGTCACCTAATACCTATAACTGAAATCAGAGCACGGCAGAGCTATCAATATGCATGTCAATCTATCAATCTGAATCAGTCAATGGTCAATGAGTCAATGCAGCGGAAATCAAAAGTCGATAAAACCAATCAATGCAGCAGCAGGCAATTCGATAAATCAATAGAATCAATCAACGTTGTCAATCAAATCGATGCTATCAAATCAATACGATCTATTCAATTGAAATCAATCGAGAAAGTCGATACGAAGCAATGAATCTATAAAACAGCCAATACAGTGAAGAACAGTAGCGACAGTGAATCTATAAGTCTATAGGCAGCAATACGATGAATCTATAAGCAGTAGTACGATGTCCATGCTATCAATGCAATATCTATATCCATCCATTTCTATATCAATGCTCAATGTCGATGCACAGGAATCAATCAGTGAAATCAATGAAATCGTACGATCTGATAAATCCAATCAAAGTCGATAAAGCAGGAATCTATAAATCAATGAATCAATAAAGCAATACAGTAAACATGCAATTCAATACTATATACTGAACAAGTACAATCTACTGGTCATGTTGCTGTTGTAGAATCCATATTGCTGTTGTAGATAATACATTGGTTCAATCAATAAGAGCCGTCACTCTTTTCGCCCGTCGGCATATCAATAAACTCCTTATATCTCCCTTCAATAATCAATAATCAATGTTTAAAGGAAAGCCCGTCGGCCCACCATCCTGTACAGGTATCAATATCAATCTCCACCAATGTTCAACCAGGTTCCACTTGCGATCAGTATCAATAGTCAATTCAATCAATAAGCAATTCAATAGTCGATATTAAAGCAATCATATCAATAGTCATACCCATATCTAATCAATCTATCAATTTCATACAATTCAAGAATCGTACGAAAATCGGGCAGCATAACGGTAGTCGGTCAAATTTACACAAAAATCCTGCAAAAAGACACAGTTTCCAAATCTATCCAAATTACAAAGGAATATCAATAACATCAATACAAGACTATTATCCTATAGAAATCAAATCAAATCCAGTCCCGATTATTTTCTATTCGATTAAAATCACGTAGAATTCGATTAAAATCTCGTAGAATCAATTCCGACCGGTAAAATCTTCGTAGAATACAGTCAAATCGTGTACAATAATCATATCTATAACATACTAAAAGTTGTGCGGTGAAAGTCTTGTCAAATCAAAATCAGGTCGAAAAGTCGACTACGAAAACACAAAACAAATCATATCTCGGTCAAAACACAAAATCTCTGAAAACAGAAACAGGGTTCGGAGTCCTTACCACGAGATCTTCACTTTCCCCAACAGCAGCGTCGGACGAAAAGCGCTCCGCGGTCTCCGAAAATCAACTTTTCTCTTTTCTTCCTTTCTCTTTCTCTCTCTACAAAATATCTGATTTTTATAAATGATTTTCTCTCTCCTCAAAACGAGCTCATTTCCTTATATCATACATGGATCGGCCTGGCCGATCGTCTCGATCGGCCTGGACGATCAGACCAATTCTGGTCGTCCTGGCCGATACTCCAGGGCGATGATCAGGACGATTTTAGGAACAGTGCAAATCGTCCTGGACGATCTCAATATCGTCCTGGACGATTCTGTCCAGAAATGGCTCCAGAAATCAGCTGTTTTCAATGCACTGATCGGCCTGGACGATCCAAATTTCGTCCTGGCCGATTCTGGGAGGAAAATCCAAATCAGAGAGGAACAGTAAGGAAACGAGATATTACAATCTCCCCACCTTAGAAAAATGTCGTCCCGACATTTCCCTAAAGGTACGAAGCAAAACACGAAGCAAACCAAATCGATCAAATCCAAATCCAAAACAAAACTCGTCGAAATCCATACAGAACACACAATGCAATCAATCAAATGTCAATATGCGATGTTCATATGTCAATATCAATCGGTTAGTCAAATCAATCTTACCAGTAGAATCTTCTGGTCGTTGCTGATCCTGATGCTGTAAACTCTGTAGACTGTAGATGCGTGGCACCACTGGAGGTCGTGGCGCAACTGTCTCCCTCTGGTCTCTGACAGTCCTATCATCCATCCGGTTCCCTGATCTCTCACTGTAGGCTCTCGAGGCAACAGTCCTCTGCTGTCCTGTACCCGTGTCAGTCCTTCCACCCAGTCCTTTCTGAGGACACTCTGCTGCTCTGTGTCCTTGCTGTCCACAGTGAAAACACTGTCCCGTCAATAGGTAGCACTGACCTGCATGTCGTTTGCCACAATGACTGCATGTACCAGAACCACCAGATGATACTATCGATGCAGATCGTGACGCAGATCCCGATGCAGATCCCTTCGAACCCTCATACCTGCTTCTCTTCTCTCTATCTCTGGAATCATCTCGTCGTACCTCATCTCTTCTCCTCCTGGTATCCTCGTACCTCGATACTGGTGCCGACAACTCAATCTCTATCAATCGGGCCCGCTCCACTAGCTCAGAAAACTCGTGGATCCGAAAAGGTACAAGTGGTTGCCTCAGCTCTCTATTCAATCCGTGCAGAAATCTATAACACTTGTCTTCAGAAGTAGGAATCAAGTGAGCAGCGTACCTCGCAAGTGCAGTAAACTCGGACTCGTACTGCATCACTGACTTGCGGCCTTGCTCCAATCTCATGAATGCTTCCTGCATCTGTCGCTGAGCTGACGGTGGTACAAACCACATCCTGAACACTGTAGTGAACTCATCCCAGGTGATCTCAGCATTGGTCTTCCCCTGGAATTTCTCTCTCTGCTGTCCAATCCACCATCTCTCTGCCTCACTCTCCAACATGAATACTGCCAATGGTACTTTCCTGTTCCCCGGACACTGCATGCTATCAAAAATCTTCTCTATCCTCATTATCCAATCCTCAGCAGCCTGTGGTCCTACAGCCCCTTTGAACAACGGAGGCTTCAGCTTGTGGAACATCTGTAAATGTCTGTCAACTTCTTCCTCTTTGCTTCCACTCATCTTGCTCTGAGCATCCCCCATAACATGTGCAATCGCAGTAGCTAACTGCATCATACTCTCTGAAGGTGCTGGAGATGCGCTGTGTTGCTCATTCGGTACACTGGATTCTGCCGGAGGATCCATATCTTTTCACCTGCACAATTCAGAACAATGATACACATATGCAATGATGTATGCCAATGAAGCTCTTAAAGCTACCCAATCTACCCAATCTCTCAATCCAAACCTACAACTCTGGTAACAATTCATTCTTCCAATAACATTGCTCTGATACCAACTTGTCAGACCCCAGAATCTAACTTGGAAAGAATGTCAATCAATTGCACAACAATTTACCAGAGTTATCTATAAACCTTCAGTAAGCAATCTATCAAACATCTATAAGATTTAAAACATCAATATAACAGTCGATTCATAACTCAAAACATCATGTACAATACTCAGGAACTACACTATCAATACAAGAAAGGAAACTATCCTGTCCTGAGTACAAAAGAATCAACTATCTATCAATTGAACTAAAAACCTGCAGATCTGGATCAATGCCTATCTCCTGCTCCCGAGCCCTGACCTGAAAATATCAACCACATATAATGAGCTTTACAAAGCCCAGCAGGTCACCTAATACCTATAACTGAAATCAGAGCACGGCAGAGCTATCAATATGCATGTCAATCTATCAATCTGAATCAGTCAATGGTCAATGAGTCAATGCAGCGGAAATCAAAAGTCGATAAAACCAATCAATGCAGCAGCAGGCAATTCGATAAATCAATAGAATCAATCAACGTTGTCAATCAAATCGATGCTATCAAATCAATACGATCTATTCAATTGAAATCAATCGAGAAAGTCGATACGAAGCAATGAATCTATAAAACAGCCAATACAGTGAAGAACAGTAGCGACAGTGAATCTATAAGTCTATAGGCAGCAATACGATGAATCTATAAGCAGTAGTACGATGTCCATGCTATCAATGCAATATCTATATCCATCCATTTCTATATCAATGCTCAATGTCGATGCACAGGAATCAATCAGTGAAATCAATGAAATCGTACGATCTGATAAATCCAATCAAAGTCGATAAAGCAGGAATCTATAAATCAATGAATCAATAAAGCAATACAGTAAACATGCAATTCAATACTATATACTGAACAAGTACAATCTACTGGTCATGTTGCTGTTGTAGAATCCATATTGCTGTTGTAGATAATACATTGGTTCAATCAATAAGAGCCGTCACTCTTTTCGCCCGTCGGCATATCAATAAACTCCTTATATCTCCCTTCAATAATCAATAATCAATGTTTAAAGGAAAGCCCGTCGGCCCACCATCCTGTACAGGTATCAATATCAATCTCCACCAATGTTCAACCAGGTTCCACTTGCGATCAGTATCAATAGTCAATTCAATCAATAAGCAATTCAATAGTCGATATTAAAGCAATCATATCAATAGTCATACCCATATCTAATCAATCTATCAATTTCATACAATTCAAGAATCGTACGAAAATCGGGCAGCATAACGGTAGTCGGTCAAATTTACACAAAAATCCTGCAAAAAGACACAGTTTCCAAATCTATCCAAATTACAAAGGAATATCAATAACATCAATACAAGACTATTATCCTATAGAAATCAAATCAAATCCAGTCCCGATTATTTTCTATTCGATTAAAATCACGTAGAATTCGATTAAAATCTCGTAGAATCAATTCCGACCGGTAAAATCTTCGTAGAATACAGTCAAATCGTGTACAATAATCATATCTATAACATACTAAAAGTTGTGCGGTGAAAGTCTTGTCAAATCAAAATCAGGTCGAAAAGTCGACTACGAAAACACAAAACAAATCATATCTCGGTCAAAACACAAAATCTCTGAAAACAGAAACAGGGTTCGGAGTCCTTACCACGAGATCTTCACTTTCCCCAACAGCAGCGTCGGACGAAAAGCGCTCCGCGGTCTCCGAAAATCAACTTTTCTCTTTTCTTCCTTTCTCTTTCTCTCTCTACAAAATATCTGATTTTTATAAATGATTTTCTCTCTCCTCAAAACGAGCTCATTTCCTTATATCATACATGGATCGGCCTGGCCGATCGTCTCGATCGGCCTGGACGATCAGACCAATTCTGGTCGTCCTGGCCGATACTCCAGGGCGATGATCAGGACGATTTTAGGAACAGTGCAAATCGTCCTGGACGATCTCAATATCGTCCTGGACGATTCTGTCCAGAAATGGCTCCAGAAATCAGCTGTTTTCAATGCACTGATCGGCCTGGACGATCCAAATTTCGTCCTGGCCGATTCTGGGAGGAAAATCCAAATCAGAGAGGAACAGTAAGGAAACGAGATATTACACTGCATCTGTCACTGAGCTGACGGTGGTACAAACCACATCCTGAACACTGTAGTGAACTCATCCCAGGTGATCTCAGCATTGGTCTTCCCCTGGAATTTCTCTCTCTGCTGTCCAATCCACCATCTCTCTGCCTCACTCTCCAACATGAATACTGCCAAAGGTACTTTTCTGTTCCCCGGACACTGCATACTATCAAAAATCTTTTCTATCCTCATGATCCAATCCTCAGCAGCCTGTGGTCCTACAGCCCCTTTGAACAGCGGAGGCTTCAGCTTGTGGAACATCTGCAAGTGTCTATCAACTTCTTCCTCTTTGCTCCCACTAATCTTGCTCTGGGCATCCCCCATAACATGTGCAATCGCAGTAGCTAACTGCATCATACTCTCTGAAGGTACTGGAGCTGCGCTGTGTTGCTCATTCGGTACACTGGATTCTGCCGGAGGGTCCATATCTTTTCACCTGCACAATTCAGAACAATAATACACATATGCAATGATGTATGCCAATGAAGCTCTTAAAGCTACCCAATCTACCCAATCTCTCAATCCAATCCTACAACTCTGGTAACAATCCATTCTTCCAATAACATTGCTCTGATACCAACTTGTCATGCCCCGAGATCTAACTTGGAAAGAATGTCGATCAATTGCCAAACAATTTACCAGAGTTATCTAAAATCATCATTAAGCAATCTATCAGACATCTATAAAATTTAAAACATCAATATAACAGTCGATTCATATCTCAAAACATCATGTACAATACTCAGGAACTACAATATCAATACAAGTAGAAAAGCTATCCTGTCCTGAGTACAAAAGAATCATCTATCTATCAAAAGAACTAACACCTGTAGATCCGGATCAAATCCTATCTCCTGCTCCCGAGCCCTGACCTGAAAATATCAACCACATATAATGAGCTTACAAAGCCCAGCAGGTCACCTAATACCTATAACTGAAATCAAAGCACGGCAATGCTATCAATATGCATGTCAATCTATCAATCCAAATCAATCAATGGTCAATGAGTCTATGCAGCGGAAATCAATAGTCAATAAGACCAGTCAATGCAGCGGCAGGCAATTCGATAAATCAACTAAATCAATCAACGTCGTCAATCAAATCGATACGATCAAATCAATAGAATCAGTAGAGAAAAGCGATACGGCGGAAATACAATGAATCTATAGGCAGAAATCAATAATTCTATAGGCAGTAGTACGATGTCCATGCTATCAATGCAGTATCTATAGTCATCCATTTCTATATCAATACTCAATGTCGATGCACAGAAATCAATCAGTGGGATCAATGCAATCGTACGATCTAGTAAATCCAATCAAAGTCGATAAAGCAGGAATCTATAAAACAATGAATCTATAAAGCAATACAGTAAACATGCAATTCAATACTATATACTGAACAAGTACAATCTACTGGCTATGTTGCTGTTGTAGAATCCATATTGCTGTTGTAGATAATACATTGGTTCAATCAATAAGAGTCGTCACTCTTTTCGCCCGTCGGCATATCAATAAACTCCTTATGTCTCCCTTCAATAATCAATAATCAATGTTTAAAGGAAAGCCCGTCGGCCCACCATCCTGTACAGGTATCAATATCAATCTCTAACCAATGTTCAACCAGGTTCCACTTGCAATCAGTATCAATAGTCAATTCAATCAATAAGCAATTCAATAGTCAATATTAAAGCAGTCATATCGATAATCATATTCATATCAATTCAATCTATCAATTCCAGAAAATTCAGAAATCATACGAAAATCGGGCAGCGTAACGGTAGTCGGTCAAATTTACACAAAAATCCTGCAAAAAGACACAATATCCAAATCTTTCCAAATTACAATAGAATATCTATAACATCAATACAAGACTATCGATCTATAGAATCCAAATCAAATCAAGTCCCGATTATTTTCTATTCGATTAAAATCACGTAGAATCAATTCTGACCGGTAAAATCTTCGTAGAATACAGTCAAATCGTGTACAATAATCATATCTATAACATATCAGAAGTTGTGCGGTGGAAGTTGTGTCAAATCGAAATTATGTTGAAAAGTCGACTACGAAAACACAAAACAAATCCCAACTCGGTCAAAACACAATATCTTTGAAAACAGAAACAGGGTTCGGAGTCCTTACCACGAGATCTTCACTTTCTCCAACAGCAGCGTCGGACGAAAAGCGCTCCGCGGTCTCCGAAAACCAGCTTTTCTCTTTTTCCTTTTCTCTTTCTCTCTCCTCAGATATTTCTGATTTTAAATTTGATTTTTCTCTCTCCTCAAAACGAGCTCATTTCCTTATATCATACACTGATCGGCCTGGCCGATCGACAAATCGTCCCGGGACGATCAGACCAAATCCTGATCGTCCTGGACAGTTCCCAGGGCTGTTGTCTGGCCGATCATTTCTACAGTACAGATCGGCCTGGACGATCTCAACATCGGCCCGGACGATCTGTACAGAAATTCTTCCAGAAAACACACCAGAAATCAGCTGTTTTCAAAGCACTGATCGGCCTGGACGATCCAAACTTCATCTTGGCCGATTCTGGGAGGAAAATCCAATTCAGAGAGGAACAGTAAGGGAACGAGATATTACAGATGGGAGTCATAAGGAGTTTATTGATATGCCGACGGGCGAAAAGAGTGACGACTCTTATTGATTGAACCAATGTAAATGATATCTACAACAGCAATATGGATTCTACAACAGCAACATAGCCAGTAGATTGTACTTGTTCAGTATATAGTATTGAATTGCATGGTTACTGTATTGATTTACGGATTTATTGCTTTATCGATTTCTGCTTTATTGATTTGATCGGATTTACTGTATCGTACGGATTCTATTGATTTCATCAATTGACTACTGAGCATGGATATGGATATAGATAGATATAGATATTGCATTGATAGCATGAACATGGACATTGTATAAATTCATTGTACTACTGCCTACTGTTTCCGCACTGTATTGACTGCTTCGTAGATTCATTGTTTCGTATTGCTTTTCTCGATTGATTTCATTGAATAGATTGTATTGATTCGACAGCATCGATTTGATTGACGGATATTGATTGATTGAGTTGAATTAATGATTTGCCTGCCGCTGCATTGACTGGTTTTATTGACTATTGATTTCCGCTGCATAGACTCACTAACCATTGACTGATACGGATTTAATAGATTGACATGCATATTGATAGCATCGCCGTGCTTTGATTTCAGTTATAGGTATTAGGTGACCTGCTGGGCTTTGTAAAGCTCATTATATGTGGTTGATATTTTCAGGTCAGGGCTTGGGAGCAGGAGATAGGAATTGATCCAGATCTTCAGGTTTTAGTTCTTTTGGTCGATTGATGATTCTTTTGTACTCAGGACAGGATAGTTTCCTTTCTTGTATTGATAGTGTAGTTCCTGAGTATTGTACATGATGTTTTGAGATATGAATCGACTGATATATTGATGTTTAAATGTTATAGATGTTTGATACACTGCTTACTGAAGGTTTTAGATAACTCTGGTAAATTGTTGAAGTAATTGATTGACATTCTTTCCAAGTTTGATCTTGGCTCTGCCCGCTGCCCGCCGCGTGCCTGCCCGCGCTGCCCGCAGCGCGCTCGCCAGCGCTGCCCGTGTGCCCGCGCCCGACCACGCCCGACCTCGCCCGCGAGCCAGCGCTCGACCGCGCCCGCGCTGTCTCGCCCGCCGCTCTCGCGTCCCCCGCCGTCCGCCGCCGCCGTTCCGGCGCCGGCCACCCAAACCGGGTCGGGTCGTGTCAACCCGGCAACCCGCCGGGTCGGGTCCGGGTTCGGTTTTCCGACCTGTTTGTCTACCCTGGGTCGAGTTAGGGTTGACCCGTTTGAACCCGGGTCAGTTCCGGGTTCGACCCGAACCCGACCCGTGACCCGAAATTGACACCCCTAGACACTGTGAACCTAAGCGTTGTGTTGATTTATAGTTTGTTTAGAGACAAACGAAGAGCAGAGCATAGTGGCACTCCAATCCCCGACGCTGCAACACTATCATACAAACTGTACAAAGATAGTGGAGTATCGTGACACTCCAAACTTGTCGTTGCAGCATTACGAAGTAGGCTGGCTATAACAACTCAAAAGTTTAAAATGAATTAAAAAAAAATTATATGATAATTATGGGTTGAGAGCTGCGACGTTGTGCATATGGGCACTGCAGCTTTAGGGGTTGTAGTGCTGAGGCTTCATAATTTGACGCTACGGCGCTGATACTCTACAACCATGGGCGGATCCACCCATAGCTTAGGGTGGGCAAAAAAAAAAATATTTAGAGGGGAGATTTTGAAATATTTTGGGCATTTTGCCCCCCCTCAAAAAATTTTTTTGCCTTACTTTTATTAATCCTAAGCATATTTGCCCATCCCTCACAATTTTTTTTTTTTTTGCCCACCCTAAAAAAAGAAGCTGGATCCACCACTGTCTACAACAACTATGAAATGAGCATGTGATGCTGATGTGCTGCTGAGTGGCAATCCCCTCCTTATATATATATATATATATATATATATATATATATATATATATATATATATATATATATATATATATATATATATATATATATATAAAAGTGGCTTGGGATTCCACTCTTAGCAAATCCTAATCGTTCATTTGTAAACATAAAATTAAATATACACCATTCATTTATGACTCTTCATATTATTTATTTTTAAGTTTCTCCATAACATTTCTTCAATCATTAATAATTTTAATTTTATATCCAAACATCAACGTTTAAGTTGCTTCATCGGAACGTTTCACCAAATTTTTGCTCAAGCGTTTCTGTTCCGATTCATATTGGCTATGTACTAAAGTCATTGTATTATAAATCATTACTTAATTAAAAAAAATAATATTTATATAATTTAATGGCACTTAAATACACGCTTGAGTTTCTGTCCGTTTCATTTAAGTTGAATTTCCATCAGTTTTCATAATTTATTTAACAAAATTAAAGCTACTAATGATCATTATTATATTTTCTAGCAATTAATGCCTTTTCAGTTTCTTCAACATGAGCGTTTTATTTTGAATAGTCCAACGGTTCTTCAAGAGTAACGGAGTACTGGTTCTGCTATAAAAAAAAAAAAGCTTTGGATCGCCATATCCATTTTCTCCATCTCGCCAGCGAACATTTTGGGTCTGTAATCATGGGTTTTGATCTGGCCGGGAGCTCGAACTGCATCAACAACAGCAACACCATGGCCACTGCTGCATGAGTATTTGCAACCCATGAAGCCATTTTTATCATGCAACAAGCTTCGATCAGTAGCTATTGTGTAGCTTTGTTGGAAGAATCCTCTCATTATGTACATATAAGTGAATATAGGAAAGCCGTTGTTTAAGCAGCCAGAGAATTTGGTGGAGTTGAAATAACGCGGCCTTCCAGCTGTGTGCGTCGTTTATTTGTGTAGTTTTTCACTTTTTTCCGGTTGAGTTTTTAGCTATTTGTTTTATCAGATCCTTCCAAGTATAGAAGAGATAAGAGGAGTTGATGCCCACATTTCATTAAAAAAGAAATTGTAAAAAAAGAAGAAATTAACAAAGAGATTGTTTGAGATCAATTTTCTGTTTTGTTTTTATGAGTTATGGTTGGTTTATACTTTTTAGTTGTTTTTTGTTTTGGTTTATGATCGATAACAAATCAAAGTTGTTTTTATTTTTTGTTTTCATAACAAATCTTGTTATTTCTTTAAATTTTTAGAACAAACTTTTGGTATTTATTTGGATTTTTTATTTATTTTTTAAATGAAATTATCTCCTATGGTCCCACAGTGATAATTATCATCACTCCCTATTGTTGTCCGCCATCACTATTAAATATAATATTCAATAAAATTTATTGAATATCAAACATATTTTTATTTCGTATTAAATTGTAAAATATAAAAAATAGAAAGTATTTTATGTGAAATAATTTAGGGCCTATTTAGGGTAACTATTATTTTTCTTTTAAATATGTTTTTTTAACTTATTTATTAAACTTTTTTTTTTAATCTTAAGTAACAAATCAAATTATTTGATTATATAATTCCTTCTCAAACCAATAGGTATTGTTGCATCTTAATGAAAAACAATACAACCATGCTTCCATGAATTTTCTTCAATCACGGTATGCTAAAGAATGTTAGCAAACACAAACGAGACACACTCAACATACGTCCCCTGTGGTCCGCGCAGCAATGCTGTTCCTTGTATGTGATCCGAGCATATTCCCTTTGGCTTATTACATCTTCATCTTACATTATCAACTAACTCATTATCTTTTACATGTATATACAGCTCATGTGTAATTTACAGAGATAGAGAGGTATGCAACATACATAGTAACTTTACCTTAACCTTTTACCTTTATCCACTTCTTTGCTATATTTACTTCTATACAAAACTTTTATACAAGAGAGAGGTTTTCATGGTAATTAGAGCTGGTTTAAGCCTTACAGCTTCCACTATTCCTTTATACATTTTCTGAAGGTAATCAGCATGACCTTAGAGTGCTCTGTAAGTCGATGTTCTGATGCAACTTGGCCTCTTCTTAACGGAGCTTCGATCCCCCCTCAGCTTAAGTTATTAAAGTTTACCCTTAAGAATATTATCACGGCTCAGCTCACAACTGAGAATCACCTCGCCTGGTGCTCGCAAGTGCTAAAGGTGTTTCGAGCTAATGGATTCAAATGATATCTTGATGGAATTTTTTGCCGACCTCCTCGCCAAGTAACAACCATAACAAAATTGATATCAATCCACAGTACTCTAACTAGATGTTGATCTATCATAATCTCGCAATTGCCTTCTTCTCCACTGTCTCTACTTCCTTGTTGTCGTATGTCCTGAATCTTGACTCATGTGTTAAAATTTGAAAAACGATAAATAAGATACTTCAGACTTCAAACTGCTCTCGTATCATTCTACTGAAGAATGAACTGCATCACATTTCTGTGAACAACAAAACAATGTAGCAGTATTTGTCAGACACTAAGCTCAAAGTAGACACCATCAATGTCATCAGATATATATTAGACCCTGAAGTTATCATTCTATACACACTCAATGGGCTACCCCCATCATACCAGGCCTTCAAAACGGCGATTCGAACGAACCTCCAACCCCTTCATTTTGATGACTTTTAGTCATTATTAACCTCATTTAATCTATATTTTCAAAGTTGAAATTGATATAAGTTTACTACTTTTCAAAAATCATATATTGTATCATAATGATTTGTTATTAATATTAAATTTTTAGGTTGGGCGGATTTGCATTGTTTTTTTGTTTTTTAAAAATTATATACGTGTTAGTTCTAATTTTCGGCATCATGTGGTGATTTTTGTATTTTAAAGTTATTTACAACCTTATCTTTTCATAAGGTTGCATAAATTATTTTCTTTGCACTTTTACTTTGAACAGCTTTTCTATTCCAAAAAATGCTTAACAATTATTTCTGCATGTAGTGGTGAAGGCTTACCCTAAATATACATCTTTAACAAGTATCATGCTGTATTGCTCTTGGATTGTTGGACAATTCCATCGGTTATATTCTTAATTGGATGCTCTTAAAGACCAAATACAAAATCAAGAAATTAATTTGGTCTATACTAATCATTAACACTCTAATACATGTATCATAGTCTATTTAATTGTAGTTTTTTTTTTATTATCATATTCTCGAATAGCAATCTTATACTTTTCTCCTCATCTATGTTCACATTTACTTGCATGATGAATTCAAAATGTTAATATCTCTAATAGTTAACTATCATTTGATTGATAATATTAATTGGTGATTATTAAATTGACACCCATGTTATTATTTGATTTTCGATCTATAAATATTAAAATTCTTTTTGTAAATATTTCTTTTCTTACTCTAACTCTTCGCTTCAATTGAAGTTTCACTTATTAAAATTATTGTCACTTAAGTAAGCCTTGCAAGTGTGGCTCAATCGTGTGTTGTCTTTCCCTTATCCACAATATTAATCTTATTTAACCTATAGTTTCAAAGTTGAAATTGATATCAAGTGCACTACTTGCATAAACCATGTATTATATTGTAATCACAGGCATTAGAAATGTTGTATTAACCGACATTGATGAATAAATATGAGATGAACCTGACAACCTATGCATGTGAATACCAATAAGGTCAAAAATCTTCATGTTCATGTCATGTAAAATGAAAGCCAATACTTTTTTTTTTTGCCGTTAAACTTATTATTGCTAGATATATTGATCTATGTGAAATTTAATCATTTTCTTTAGGAAATTTGTCATTTCTTTGTTTGAGCACTCATAATCAAATTATATATTTAGTTGGATGGTTTACGCTAAAGTATATTCATAATTTTGGAATCTCGGAGCTCTATTCGCTTTTAAAATTTGTTTTTATGGACAAGTAGCAAGACCTATATATATATATATATATACTCTAGCTTTAATATTGTAAATCACGTCAATTTTTGTGGATGATAATGAGGTATTTAAATAATTACATTAATTCTCTGTAGGCAGGAAGTAATAATTTCATTCGTATATCTTTCATATATTCTTTCTTTGTTTATAGATATATGACATATGTAGTTAAAAACTAGAAATTATTCCATATATATAATATTAATAGTGCTAGAGGCTTTAAGATATTTAAACCCTTGTATTTTATATAGTGACATTAATTATTTTTTATTATATAATTGATGTTTATTATTTATACATAATGATATGAAAATTTTTATGTTGTTGTTTAATTTTCTAAGAAGTCTATCACCCCCAAATCGATGAAAGTATATAGTTATTCTTTTTTTCATTCTGTTTTTTAGAAGGTATCATTCAATTTTTTATAATTTCTTCTTAAATTAGCATCCTCAATTATAACTACTTTGAAAGAATGCTTGCATATTTATAAAAGAAATATAAAACTACAATATATATTTTATATGCTTACTTCTCTAGATGTAATTAGAAACTAGGGTTGACATCTCAAGAGAATATATCCCAACTTGACTATTGATATACATTATATTAAAATGTTTAACAATTATGTGGTATTTCCTTTCTATAAGTTTTTATTATGACTAATATTAAAGTCTTTAAATAATTTTTGAGATGGATGTAATATGCATTAATATTTATATATTATACTCATGTAAAAGCACATCCAAAATCACTAAACTCAATCATTATTGTTTTTTTAGAATATTCTAATATAAAGTTTTTACCATATTATCAATTTTGTTTTAATAATATAATTTTTATTGTTATTTTATTAAAATCTTAATTTAGTTAAAGTAGGAATATAAATGTTGTTACAGTTACTTGGAATGATAAATTTTATTTATTACATCTCTTTATAAAAAAATGAATTAATTAAATAATATTTATAATTTAATAATATTACTTAATTATTTAAATTTTATTAACGTGCATTTAATGCACGTGCAATTATACTAGTATATATATATACCCTCCCCTCCCCACTATTCTGTTTCTTGGTCGGAGTTGAGGAAGAGAAGAAGGGAAGGTAGAGAGAAATCTCTCCATGGCTTTTTCGTTTGTCACTTCAATTAAGTGTTATGATCGATGTAAGTGGTAATACTCTTATTCTTATTTTTGGTCATTTTGATTTCTATAATTTTAATGTTCCCATACTTTTTTTATTATTTTATACATAATTGTATGGGTGACTAATTATATATAGCACAATTCCCAAATCAATGGATAGGCCAAGTTCTAAGCTCAATTTTACATAATTTTTTATAATTAAACTCATTTTATAAAAATTAGTCTCCTTCTTTTTCTCTCTACTCCTTTACTCTATCTGCAGTCAAGTATTCCAAGTCAAAAGTAGTGATTCTACGGATAAATTCGCATAAAGTGTTAATTAATAAAGAAAAACAGAAATAAATACCAAACCGAAAAACTCACGAAATATTCAAGTGGATTGGTACCCTCAATTATTTTCCTGAACACTGGAACTTGGTACTGCTACACTGCTTTAGCAAATTAATCACTTGCTAAACTCTGCAGATAGCCATCATTTATTCCACTAAAGCTACTACAGTAAGTTACTGACCACTCCCAACTTCTTCAAATCGATCAGATAGAGATACTGTTAGGAATCCCCTTCGCAGTGAGTCCCTGCTCGCTATACGGCGACAGCAACTCGTAATCCAACTTAACCGAGCCACCGCGGTTCTTCAAGCTCTTATTTTTATTCAGCTCAGCTATTCTGTTCTCCACCTCCTTCAGCTTCGATCCGAACCGCTTCAAGGCATTGAGCGCCTTCGCATTATATCCATCTATTTTATTATTAGCCATTGTATATGTTTGAGATTCAAACTTTTTCTAAGTTAGCAACTTTGGTCGCTCCATCAATATCAAGCATTAGAAGAAGTTCACCATATGAATATAGCATGCATTCTTTTTTTTTTTTTTTCAAAGCTTCTGGAAACGCAAACCCACATGTTATGATCAGATTGGTTTGTCATTTCATCTTTACAAACAAGTTGCCAGAGATTTTTTTTTTCTTGCCACAATGATTCAATAGGCATAGCAAAGACATGTCCTCATTCAAAATAATTTGATATTCATTTGATTTATATTTATATTAATAATTCAATTCAAGCTCAAGTATTATTTAAATTATATTTAATTTGAGTTCAAGAAATTTCCAAAAATTGTTTAATTTGAGTCAAAGAAATATCTCAAATTTAATTTGTTTGAGCTTATGAAATATCAAATTATTTCATTAAGACTTTTGTTGTCAAAATTTTGGCAGCATCATGTCGTCTCCCCCGTATAGGGGGCATCTACAGAAAACTGGGTCATCCCACCACGCCACTCGAGCGTGTATGGTAGGTGTCGGGGGACACCGGACCGTACATTTTTTATCCCACCACGCTACACGAGCGTGTATGAGGCCTTCAAAAGTACCAGTATGAGAACACAAGTGGCTTTCCTTGCCACGTCACAAGGGCATGTACAGGTACTTAAGTAACATCCCCACCACGATACAAGAGGGTGTATAGGGTTTACCCACCTCGCCGTATACGTCACACCGGGCTCCTTCCTACCGTGCTACAAGAGTGCGTATAAGTGGTTCTCCGGTCCGTCGCAAACATCGAGAACGGATTTGAGTTTTAGAGTTTGGCGAATGATATACCTTGACGAGCGAGCGAGGCGACGACGATGACAAAGATTTGGGGCAAAGTGCTGAAGATTTTTTTTTTTATTAAGTTTATTTTCTGATTTTTTTATTATATTTGTTTTCTGATTTTTTTTTTTTTTTTTTGTTAAAATAAATATATAGAGAGAAAGCTAGGTGTTGGGTTATTTTGGTGGTACACGATCACTGTTAAAGAGATTGAAAAGAGAAGTATTTGATTGTAGCAAAGTTATAGCAAGTTGTGAAGTGTATGGAAAAAGGAGTAGAAAATGTTATGTACATTATATTGACAGTTGGTAGTGTGAGTGGAGATGAAGTAGAACAGGTGATGGAAAGACAAGTGAAGTTTAGCTTGCTGGACGTGTGGGTTAAGAGATGGAATAGTGTTATTGAGTGTAGGTGGAGATCTAATACGAGATGGTAGGAGGTTTTTGGCTTGTTGGATAGGTTTGTGTGAAATGAACAGAGAAGAGATGAGGAGATATGGGGCTGCTGTGTGCTCTTGTGGATTTAGGAGTCTTCACAGCAAGGAGAAAGAAGGAGTTGTCGGCTTGAGCTGGGAGATGATGGGATGGGGCTCATTTTATTTTATTTTTTATTTTTTTTTGGATTTTTGTATTCAACGGTAGGATTCATGCATGCTAACACATAGGCAGAATAATTCGGCTATTACCTTAGCAGAAGCCACGTGGATTTAAAGGTGGCATACAACATATAGAATCAAGTGGGTGTGGCTACTGTAGAACATGTGTTAAAGAAGGACATGTGAAAGCATGGGTTGAAAGAATAAAAAGTAACAATAATAATAATTAAATAAGGATGTACGTTGCTTTTGGATAATAGATATAAGAAAAGGCATTTTTTTTATTGGGAGTTTTACATACATACCACTTAATACTATTCTATCTACATATTTAACATCTAAAACTTTAATATTACATAAATACCACCCATAGTTCATTTTTATACAAAATATGAGTGGTAGAAATGAAATATATGAGTGGTAGGAAAGAAATATAAGTGGTATATTTGATATTAAAATAATATAGGGTGGTATGGATGTAATATTAAAATTTTAGGTGTTAGATATGTAAATAGAATGTTATAAAGTGGTATGTATGTAAATTTCCCTTTTTTGGGATATAATCAAATATAGAAATAAGGGGAATAGAAGATTGCTTCCGTGTTATACAGAGAAGCTCTAGGGTTTTTTGGCCAAACCCTTTCTCCCCCGCAGCTGCGTCGTTCTGACGCCGGGAGAGGTTTTCCTCTTCCCCCTTCGGATGGCTCTCGATCCAAAGGATTTTCCTCCTTTTTCTGGCTCTTCGGTGCTAGGGCCGCTTCCTCCTCCCTCCTTAGGGATTTCTTACACCGCTACCACCGCGCCGACTTCTTCCAGGTCGGATGATTTCAAGGTGGACTTTTACCCACCGAAACCCAAGCTCTCCTTTGCTGCGGGGGACCTCAAGGAAGGAGCCTCCATCTGGACCTTTTCTTTGGTTGGCTACGCCATCGGTCAACGGCCTTATTACGAGCGTCTGCTCGCTGCTATGAACAAGGTTTGGCCGCTGAAAGGTGTGATCTCTCTTCTTTCTCTGGCTGAAGGCTTCTTTCTCATCAAGTTTGCTTCTCAAGAAGACTATGATGCTGTCTGGTCAGGTGGACCTTAGTTTTTACTTGGGAAACCATTCATTTTGCAAAAATTGTCTCCCAAGTTCAAACCTAAACGTGATGAGAACGCTTCTACCCCAATCTGGATTAAGATTGTGGATTTTCCTCTTGCTCTTTGGACCTCGACTGGTATTTCGAAGGTGGCTAGCTATATTGGAATCCCACTGTCGGTCGATGCATTAACTGTTAAACGCTCTCGTTTGACATTTGCCCGTGTTTGTGTGCAAATCTCGAAGGAATCCCCTCTTCCTGATTCCATCCCGCTGGAGATAGATGGAGAAGATTTGATTCTTAAGGTTATTTACTACTGGAAACCTTCCCCTTGCGAAGGTTGTCGTTCGCTGATACACCCTTTCACCCTATGTCCTAAAAATCCCAACCTAAAACCCGCCTCTGATATTCCTCCTCGGCCGCGTGGACGGAGTTCTAGTCGTCCCCCTCGGCCTTTCAGCAGGAGTACTTCCAAACCTCCACCTATCCAAAATTCCACCATACCCCCTGCTTTTGCTGTTCCTCCAGAGGTTACAGTTGAAATTGCCCCCTCTGCCTGTAATGACATTCCTCATTCGGATCCCCCTGCTCTCCTTTTACCCCCGGTGTCTCTTCCTGTCAACTCCGTTCCAGTTCAGGGTGCTTTTCTTGGCACCACCATGGAACCTACCACCTCTCAGCCTTCTTTACCCACGCTCATTCCTAACCTTAATTCTCCCAATGCGGATGTTGATACTCTATCGGGAGCTTCTTCCTCCTCTCCCGGTCCTCTTTTTCAACCACCTCACTCTTCTCCGGGTCCTCCTTTTTAAGGCTTTATAGGTGGATGACCCTCTCCCTATTGAGGAACCCGACCCTTTGGAAGATGTTGTCCTTCAGGGTTTGAAGATCCCTTCTCCTGCCTCCTCCTCTTCCAAAATATCCCAACCTTCCCCTTCCAATGCCAAAGTGAAATCCTCACCCCCCTCTAAAAACACTAGAGGGAAATCCACCAAGAAAGCCAAATCTTCAAAATTCAAATCATAATGTCCTACCCTAATATTGCTTGGTGGAACATAAGGGGTTTTAATAAACCCGACAAAGTTATTGTCTTCAGGGATTTAGTCCGTTCTCATAATTTGAAGTTTTTATGTCTGTTGGAAGCCAAGGTGCATTCCTCTTCTATGGACGACGATTGGTTCATTAAGACCCACCGTATTTTTGATAATGAGTTGCATTGCCATAATTTTGGACTCTCCAATTTGGGCCGGATTTGGATTAAATGAGATTCTTCTCATATTTCCTTCTCCCCCTCCCATATCTCCTCTCAGCTTATCCACGGTATCTTCTCTGTGGGCTCTTTACCCCCCTTTCAGCTCTCCAATATTTATGTTGCTAATACCATTGAAGATAGATCCTATCTGTGGAAGAAAATTAGAGAACTCATTCCCACTTCTCCTCTCCCTTGGATGCTTATGGGAGATCTTAATTGTTACAGATATCATAATGAAAAAGCTGGTGGTACCCCGGTTTCAGCTAACAAGCTTTCTGAGTTGAATGGGGTAATCTTTGATTATGGCCTTCATGACTTGGCTTCGGTTGGAATGTTTTTTACTAGGCATAATCAGTGCAACGATCATCCTATTCATATCAAGTTAGACTGAGTTCTTGTTAACTTTGATTTTCTTGACTTTTTCCCACAAGCTCACTACATGGTTATTGCTCCCTTCTACTCGGATCACTCACCTATCATTACTTCATTCTCTTCTCCTAATGGTTTACCTAATAGATTTTTATTTAAGAATTACTGGACTTTTATGGATGGGTTTTGGGAAGATGTTCTCAATGCTTTCTCTCAACCTACCCATAAAAGCCCAATTCGCCATCTTCAACATTGTCTCAAGACTCTCAAAAGTTTTCTTAAGACGAGAAGTTGGACTTCTGCAAATGTTCTTTCCAACAATATTTTAGATCTTAAGGCTAATTTGCATAACTGCTTAGAGAATATTCAATTATACCCCCTAGACCACAATCTAAACAGCTCTTTGAAAGAGATAAATGGTAAGCTTGTCGGCCTTCAAGCTTCTTGGGCCTCTTGGATTTCTCAACGTGCTAAAGCTAAATGGTTATCCCATGGGGAGGATGTCTTGGGCTTTTTATATGCTAAAATCCATTCTAGAAAGAACCTTAACAATTTGTATGAGATTTTAGATGACAATGGTTCATATTCTACTCACCAAGACATTGCGGCCTCTTTTATTCAGCACTTCAGAAAACTTTTTAATTCTAATAAGGCCAGTATTCCGTCTTCTTTTTTTATGAATGGGGGCAACTGCATACCCTCGGATATGGTTGACTCTTTGATGGTTCCTTTTACTTATGAAGATCTTAAAAAAGTTGTTTTTGATGGGAATGACTCTTCCTCACCGGGGCCTGACGGTTTTACTTTTGCTTTCTATAAGAGGACTTGGCATATTACGGGGCACTTCCTTTTTAGAGCTGTGATGCGTTTTTTTTCTACTAGATTTTTACCTAAGGGGGTCAAAGCCACTGTCTTGGTTTTAATTCCCAAAGGTTCTCACGTTTCTACCATATATGATTATCGGCCTATTTCTCTTTGCAATGTGGTTTATAAGGTAGTTGCTAAACTGGTGGCCAATAGATTGAAAATAGTGCTCCCTTACGTTATTCATGATAGTCAATCCGGTTTTATCAAAGATCGTTGTTCCACTGATAATATCCTTCTTGCCTCAGATATTCTGAAAGGTTTTAAAAAGTCTTTTTGTGCTAAGCTTGATATCTACAAAGTTTTTGACTCGGTATCTCATGAATTTCTATTTCAAAGGATGTATAAAAAAGGTTTCCATGGAAGATTCATCAAATGGGTCAAAGCTTGTATCACTAATGTTTTCTTTTCTATAAACATCAATGGGTCTCTCAACGGGTATTTTGGCTCTTCCAACGGGTTTAGGCAGGGATGCCCTTTATCTTCTCTTCTTTTTTGTTTAGTCATGGATGGTTTTTCTTGCACCTTAGAGAATATGGATCCCCCATTCATTTGCCCTCAAGTCCAAGATTGCAAGATCTCCCATTTGCTCTATGCTGATGATGTTCCGATATTCAGAAGTGCTGACCCCGCTAATGCTGCCACCTTGGCTAAGGCTATCAACATCTTCTCCAATGCCTTCGGACTTACTATCAACTATAATAAGAGCTCGATTATCTATTCTAATGATGTCATTGATCAGCACCTCTTTGGTAATGCTATTGGCATAGATCACTCGAGCTCTCATCTCAACTACCTGGGCATCCCCATTTCTGTCTGCAGCCTCAAATTTTCTCACTTCCAACCACTTTTGAGTAAAATTTTTACTCTACTTGACGGTTGGAAAGTCAAATTTCTTTCTTTTGCAAGTAGGATCCAATTCATCAGGTTCTCTATTTCCAATACTCTGGCTTATTGGATCAGGGGGGCTATTCTTTCTAAGTCCTATCTTAAAATTATTTCCAGGCTTTGCTCAAGGTTCCTTTATCAGGGTAATATCCAGGATAACAAACTGCATCTTATTGCTTGGGGAAAAACCGCTTTGCCTACTTGTTTTGGGGGGCTTGGTATACCATCTATTGAGGCTCTTTGTTATGCTTGTCAAGTCGCTTTCTTGTGGAGATTCTTCTCCAGGAATAATTTAGCCATGTCTTGGTTTAGATTCAAATATCATTCCCCTTGGAAGCCTCTCTGCACTATGGCTTCTAAATTCTAGAAAAGGATTCATGCGACTGGTTTAACTGTTAAATCTAGTTTTTCTTTTTATGTTTCTCTGGACTGTAACTTCTTTATGGATTGGGATCCCTGGTGCAATGGTGTTTCCCTTAATGAAATTAATGTTGACCTCGATTTTGCCCAGAATTGGGCTTGGAGAGTTGACTTGGTCAAATTGACCGAGTCAGACCCCAAGACCCTCTCCAATAGGTTCAGTGGGATAACCTGAGTCTGTTGAGCCCAGACCTAGGCTTTGAGTCAACCTGGTTGACCAAGTCAACCAGGGTTGACCTAAATCGACCCAAACACCTCCTATTGAGCCAAAATTAATTTCAGAGCTCTTCGGGCTCATTTCTCTCCTCCAATAGACTCAGTAGGTTAGACCCAACCTATTGGACCTAACCTTAGGCCTTGAGTCAACCCAGTTGACCAAGTCAACCAGGGTTGACCATATAGCCCATTTAGAGCCCAAATCCATTCAAAATCAAATCCGATTAATATCATGGCTTGATCCTCACCCTCCCTTGACTCTCTTGCTTGGTTTGACCCAGTCAAACTCTGACTTGGTCAAATCAGGCCCTTAATAGGTTAAATAACCTATTTAAGAGGATTTAAGAGACATTTAATGCATAAAAAGGCTCTAATTCAATTCCCTTGGATTCAAAATCAAAACCACGGTCTCCTAAGCCTAATTTCCCTCCTAAATTCATCTAGATTGGAGCCTAACCGTCCATTGGTGGTTTAGGAGTTTAAATAGGTAAAAAATTAGGTTTTTGGGGATCACTTTTTGCTCTTGCTTTCTCTAGTGACTTCCCCAGGCCCTGAGATTTGGTGAGAGCGCTCCCACACCCTTTCTCCACCTTCCCCCATCGAATCCCGACGAAAAAAACTCGCCGGCGGCGAGATCCCGGCGAACCCGTGACCAATTTGCTTCCAGGAATTCTTTCGGACAATCAAGACGATTTTGGGGGCTCGAGTTCAAGAGGAGAATTGTTCTAGGCGATTCCACGAGTCCAACAAGCCCAAAATCATCCAAATCCACCGAGCGGATCGAGGTATATGTCAAACCCTAGTTAGAACACTTAGGGTTAATTAGCGTCGTCATTAGGGAATATAAATTCAAATAGAAGATCCCCCAATGATGCTCTTCACTTCTACAATCTAGGTTTAAAATTTTGTAGCGTTTCGTCGTCCCGATCGTGAGAACGGGACGAAAAACACCCCTAGGGCTCGGGTATCACGCCGCATGCAGTTGAGTTTATCCCAGACCGTTGATTTCTTGATCAACGGCTCGGATCTGCTCATCAGGCCCGTCTCAGCGGTCTGGATCGACCGCCGGGATTGATCCCGCTGTCCCGCTCGCCACGTGGCGGCATCTTGGCCGCCCGTCTGAACCGCGCGGTTCCGCCTGTCGCACCGAGTACTGGTGCGACTCGATCACGGCCGTTCGCCCGTTTCCGCGGACGATCCAACGGCTTGAGATCGGCGCTGACGTGGATAAGTAACCGCGGCCTGCGGTTACTGATTGCGGCATTATTGCCGCAATCATTGACTGGCGGCGCAATCATCGCGCCGCCGCCAATGATTGGCCGCGGTTCCGCGGTCCAGTAAGGACCCGCCACGTGTCGCCGCATTCAAGTTTTATTAAATAAATGTAAAAAGATATTTTAAAACCTATTTTAACTTCAAAAATTCGCCAAAATTTCATTTTTCGTCCGATTTTCGCGTATAATACCTCGTTGGATTCGTATCGTCGTCCTCTACATGATAAAAATTTTTTTTTATAAAAATGACCTATAGATTTTATTTTATTTTAAAAAACAGTAAAGAGTACTATTTTAAATCATTATTTTAATTATTTTATTGATATTATATTATAATATTATTATTTTAATCATGATATTAATAAATATATTATTTTAAATTATTCTTGTTACTTATTATTATTATTATTACTATTACTATATTTATTTAAAAAAAAATTATTATTGTTATTATTATTATTATTATTATTATTATTATTATTATTATTTTTAATATTTTCTTATTTATTTTAATTAATTAAATTATTAAAAATATTCTTAATATTATTTTAATCTATCTTGCATATTTATTTAATTATTATTACTATTATTATTATTATTATTATTATTATTATTATTATTATTATTATTATTATTATTATTATTATTATTATTATTTTAAGTATTTGTTATTTTAAACATTTTAATATTATTTTATTACTTTAAAGCTTCCAAAATTGATAACTTTTCCGTTTCAAGTCGGATTTTTGCGCACAACGTCTTGTTTTGAGCGTATTTTGATTCTGCATATTCTGGAATTGGTTTTCTTTGAAATTTTTGGGTCTGTGTGCAGTTATTTGCAAAACAGCCAGCTGCCCTATTTTAAAATTAATTAATTATTCCTCTTTAACTTTGAAATCACATAACTTTGTCGTTTTAAGTCCGCTGTCAACACACAATACTTTGTTTTGGATGTACTCTGAATTCTGCATATTTTAAAACTATTTCCAGATGAAAATCCTGTCTGTATCTTCTGTTATTTCAAAAACAGTAAATCTACACTATTTTAAAATACTATTTTATTATATTTAAACTTCGGAAATTCGTATCTTCGCCGTTTTAAGTTGGATTTTGACGTGTAACCTCTCGTTCTTTTCAGAAAAGCGAGCTTTATGTTTTGAAACCATTTCCAGCCCTTGATTTTGGCTGTTTTGATAGATCACTATTTGGATTCGATCGTTCGAGTGTTTTTGGCATTAAATATTAATTATGATAATTACTTTCAGGATACAAATTATTTTTAAATCGTTTTGATACCGTGTGAGAGTGGTCAGCGGGTTTCCCTATACTTATGTATTAGGAATTGAATTATTTTCAATTATCTTATTTTCCAAAAATATATTTTTATATTTATAAGTAATTTTAAATTATTTTGAAACTACTTATACCTAAATTCTAACTTTGGGATACCCGCTATCTTATGAAATTTTAGACATGGATCTTATGTGTGAAGAGCAATCATGGAGGAGTAGGTTAGTGAATGGTTGAGTCCCAATCATTCACTAATCATCTCTTTAGGTGTCTTTACTTTTTTATCTTTCGTAGATTGCATGTGTAGGTCGTCGCACTACCACCACTTAGTTTAGGTTCTCCTAGATCTAAGGACATGGTGTGTTTATTTATTTACTGTACTCCCATGCATCTATTATCCCGAGGGTTAGTGTAAACATCACTTTAAACTCCTACAACGTAGTGACACCCTAAGGACAATAATTAAGGACCCGTCTAGCGAACTTAGAAGTTTTCTAGGGACTAGGATAGATCCCGGATTGACATGAAAACTTCAACACTTAAACTTAGTGACATCATAAACCCCTCAGAATTTTCTAGGAATTTTTAGGGCTTGTTAGACCCCTTAGTTAACTAACCCTAATTAACCTGCTAATTAAGGCCCCGAGACCTTCCAGAAATTACAATAAATACACCATAGGTCAGAAAATTACCCATAATACCTCAAACTGACCAGAATATGACCCTTGACCTTAGATAAATAGGGCTCCCTAGTTTGACTTTAGGTTGACCCACAATTTGACCCTAGGTGGAAATTACCTTTTTGCCCCTAATAAATTATTAAAAATTATTAAAAATCCCAAATTTTCTCCAAATACTTGGGATCACTTTCTCAGGTCATCCCTGACTTTTGGGAGTGATTCCAATCAGTTTGGAGCTCATTTTGATCAAAATAGTAAAAAAGGGCCCTTCCCTAGTTAATTTAGAAAATTCCCTTAAATACCCTATCTTTAGAAATTCATAACTAATTGTAGAAAATTCCAAATTAGGCAAACTCACTTGCATTAGACTCCAATTAGGGCCTAGTATTTATTGAAAATCTTAATTTTCCAGGAATTGACCCAGATTAAAAAGTCAACTTTTTGGTCAACCGTAGTTCATTTAGAACCCGAAACTTAGAAAATTCATAACTTTCCCTAGAGAACTCCGATTTCAGTCTACTACCTGTCTAACTACTCGTATTAAGGTTTAGTATTTTCCTAAGGTGATAGGAGTCCCAGAATTAGCCTTTTTTCCCATAGTGACTTTTTGACCCTTAGTCTAGTTCCTAGGAGGACCTAGAACTTTCCAAAATCGGCTAATACAATTCAAACTTCAAATATGAATACCCTTAGTTCTTAAAACTGATCAACAAATAAAAATAATCAAAAATGGATCTAATTCACTAATATTTGAATTTCAATTAAAACATCCTTTTTAGACCCCCAACATACCTGAATTCTAGATAATTTTAACTAACTATCCCACTTAGGATCTATCCAAACCACACTAGCCTTACACACATAGAATGGTTTGCTAGGACACCACTTCTAGATCTAGGTTAGGCCGTTGGGTTTTATTTTTGCTGTGTGCCGGAGCTTTTTCGTAGTTTTCACTGCATGCTGTTTGAAAATTGAATTGCTGTGTTTGCTTACTTTTCTTGCACTCTGTGATGTGATGGGCGCTAGATTCACCCCTAGGTTAGGAACGTCATATATATATATATACTGTTCTTCTATGCAGGTGGCCATGCTCAAGCTGATGAAAGGGGGGGCACCATTATATTTTCTAATATTGTCTTATGCAGGTGCTTGCTCAGCCCCCCTGATATAATGAGGGCTAAAATTATTAAATAATTATAATTGCTACAGATGGAGCTGCTTAGCCCTCAGAGCATGGCTTGGCACAGGGTCAATGGTGTTAGCATTTTCATTTTCATATAAACTGCTTGAGATGATTATTAGGATAACCTTGCAGGTGATTTAGAATTTACTGCTTTTTCAATAAATGTAAATTTGTATGTAATAATTGTTAAGAGTTGTGAAAACAACTTTTGAGTTGGGATATTCTTATCCAGCTCTAATTCCAAAAGAAGAAGGCATCCCTAAGGGGAGAGTCTTCTTCCATTTGGAAGATCGAGCTGGATGGCTTTAGATATCCAAAGAGAAAAAGCAATACCTCCATATTGGGGGAATTGTTTCTTCGTTTGGATATTCAAGCCACGACGGATCCAAGGAGTCCAAGGAGGAGTGATCCAAGGAGTCCAAGGAGAGGATACCCAGGAGATTGAAGATATTGAAGATTGAAGACCCAATATCCCACTCAAAGTTATTGGCGTCTGTCATAGGCTTAGAAAATCCGGGTTGTTGGCAGTGGTGCCCGGCCACTTTACTTTTCTGCATACCCTGGGTTGTAATTAAAGGGCAGTTGGCCTATGGACATTTACTTGATTAGTTGGATTTATATTGATGTGTTTACCTGATTGCGCAGTAGAATTACCTGCTTTTTTTAGGTTTCTTTCTTGCATGCCGCTCTTGTTTTCGCCTGGATCGTATTAGGCTCTTTTAAGGACTGAAAAATCTTTTATACTCATAACCAAAATTTAATATTTAAGTTTTAAATAACATAGAAACTTAACGAACCTAGGGAATTGCCGGAACCGTCCGGGGTCGCATGCATATTACTGCATCTCCTCTCTCCTTCTAATAAGACATCTCCCTGCCTGCGGGTAGAGTCCGGATAATCTGGCCTATGAGGATGAAGTGCCGGACCTAGGGAGACTCAGTCTTTTCTAAAAATTATTTTATATTAAGCCTGTTTTTAAAATCTAAAGCATTCATGAGCTGACATTTCAACTAGCATGCATTGCATTAGAAATCAATTTAATTAAAATTTAATTGCATTAGTTAGGGGCATTCACCCAACATAAGTTCAGGACCACTTAGGAAATTCTCTAGATGTCGGTCCTCTTTCCAATAAACTGTACCTCCCACCCATCTTTCATAATTGACCTGATAGCATGGTTTTGAAGCGATTAGGTGGTTAGCTGGCTCCCCCATCCAGGCCAGGATAAGTCCAGATTTTTGCATCGCATTAGCTAGGACACGGGTCTTAGTGTGTGTCGAACACTAAGTCCAACCTAGATTTAGGATTCAAAGCTACTACATTCGGTCTCGTAGTATGCCTTAAATAGTAGGTATGTCCCTTCCTTTCGGGGACTATAAATCCTACTTATCCGCGTCACAGGATGACGCCACCTCCATCCCTTCTCTCACGCATGTGATTGAGTGTTTGGTTTTAATTTCTCCAGTTTCTTTTTAGTACCCTAGAGCCTCCGAATGCTAGTTTGAGCCACGCATGTTGATTCAGCCTCTTCGGACCTTTCTTCCCTTTGAGTAGGATTTCCTAGTCTATACCCTTGTGCCGACCCCACTTTAAGAGAGGATAATGTATGATCCTTAATCGAGAGTTTTCTCAGGCTCCGGCCTGGGATGTAATTAACCACGGGGGCTTGCGCCCGTGGGAAACTTGGTCCCCACAATCTACTAAACCCCATTCGAGCTCTTGCATCGGGTGGGGGAAACCCGTGACTAGGTCGGGTATATTACTATCCATCGAGGTATGTCGGCGTCAGCCTCCATCCTCAATGGTTAGTCGTATGCACGATCCAATCTGCCCTCCCAATCGACCCGTTTGCGCGGTGTTCCTTTCGGAGGTCCACAATTAACTCTTCCTTTAAATTTAGGAATCTTTTTGTGAAACACTACACTGATGGCAATAGCTGGGCTCTGCCCTCTTCGACCCCTACTGCCCTTTCTAATGAGCTTGCAGGAATCACTTTTAAAGAGCAACCGGCTATTGCCTGGGATGGCTCTTTATCACCGTATTTTTCTACCTTTTATTTCAGTTTTTTTTTAAGCTTTATGAGAAAGTTAACTGGCACTCTTACCTCTGGCATAAAAGGTTCTCTTTGAGATATTCCTCTTATGCCTGGATGGCATCTCTAGGCAAGCTCAAAACTGCTGATCAGCTTAGATTGAGAGGTATTGATGCTAATACTGCTTGCTCTTTCTGCGTTTCTAGTTTCGATTGTCACTCCAACTTGTTTATTGGTTGCGACTATACTTTTTATGTTATTTTTGAGCTGCTGCTGAAGCTGGACATTTCCTTTTGAGGCCTAATATGATGCAAATCTATGATTATTTTGGGAGTTACCCACATTTCAATAGCTGGGAAAAACATTTCTGTTTTTTTGTGATTAACTGCTCCATTTACTTCATTTGGAGGGAGAGGAACTCTAGAAGATTTGAGAATGTTTGGAAAGACCCTCGTGCAGTTACTAATATTATTAGACATGCTCTTTTTGCTAAAGTTAAGAACTGGAAATACTTCAATGAACTCAAAGTCCGTTTTCAGATCCGCAACTGATCTTTTCTTAGATGATGTTCGAGACTGGTGGTTTTTGCGGGCGATGATGTTAGTATTGTTGTTATTCCCCCTTGGACGGCAGGGGTCGAGCTATTTCGAGTGATCCTGTTTTTCTGAAGATTTTCTGATGCTGCCTCTGCAACCGGGGGTGTTGGCTTCTCGCGGACAATACCCTAAGCCCGATTTTGGTCCCTTCCCACCAGTTTTGTTTTTACACTTTCCTGTAATCATTTTGTAACCTCATTTTGGAGGATTCCTTTTTGTTTTACAGGTTTATTCCTCTTGTAACTAGTTCTTTTTTTAATGGAGCTGGGCTTTATGCCTTCTAATTTCCCAAAAAAATATATATATAGAAATATAATATCATAGTGTTATGAAGAGATTTATGTAAGAACAAAATAAAATTTTATTTTATAAAGTAAGAGATGTCCATAACGTGATTTGAAAGATTTCATAGTGGAATTTGGACACATGCATAAAAAAAATGATATATATAAAGTCATATATTAAATACATTTTGTAAATATTAATTACTATATTTAACTGCTGCTAACCGTTAAAAAAAAATATAATAATCCTTATCTTGTATAAATTCCATACTTAAGTTTGTAAATCATATTATATGTTATTATAAATATTATTTAAATATATAAAGATAGCAATTTAATTTAATATCAACGTTTGCTAAAATATATATATATATTTTGTTATTGTGCATTTCATTTTACATGTCGTCGTCGTCTCGTAACTCATGCCAAAATTTTATATTTTCACAGGCTGAATTTTATATTTTCACTCGTGCAAATATCCAAATAATATTGCAGTCATTTCCCGATGTTTTTCAACGTTCTGAACATAATGGAGAGATTCATTTTGCAAATGGACGACGTTTGAGCAACATTGAGTATGTCCGTAGTACGTCGATTTCGATCGTTTTCATTCACTTTGATTGCGAGGGATGCCCCTTTGGTTATATTTGATGTTCTAAATGTATCGATATGATCCACTTTGTAATCGAACAAAGCTTTAATACTTTCATCCTGATTAAGACAATTCGATCTTCATTCTGAGTGATATATTTTTTATCAATATTGATTAGCATCTCATTTTCTCGCATTAACCATGCCACATAATTTGAGGTCAATAAAGGGATGTTTCAAAAATCTCTACGAATAAGATTTAAGGAGTGAGCGGAACTTGGAGACTAATATATGTTGTCAAACCTTTCATGTGGTAATTCTCCTACCTTCTTGTAATTTGCAGCATTATATGTTACAACCTGCACAACATTTTCTGGCCCTACCCATTCAACAAATTCACAAAATAATGAACATAATGCCTTGACATCCTTTGTAATATCAGAAGCATCAACAGATTTCAAGAAAGATATACCCCTCAGACAATAAACAAGAAGACTAATCAAGTTTATATTCATGTAATATGTCCAACCATATGTCATGAGTGTGCAACCTATTTCTTTTCATGATCTTCTATATGAATCTATCAATAGCTTGCATTCATCTTTACAATATCTTAGAAGATTAACTCTCTCAATTTGTGGTAGGATGACAACTTATACCCAAGCTCAATTGCAGTTATAGCATCAACTGCTTTTTGAGCAAAAGCAGAATTTATGGCATTAAATGGGATGTAACTGTCGTATAACCATCTCCCAACTACCAAATAAGCATGGTGTATGGCTTCTTTGGATGTCATCATACTTTTCAATGATGGTTGAGAATCTGCTTTAGTTTTTAGTGCAAAAAAAGTTGTCTATATATTCTTTCTTTCTCTTCCCTCTATCAAATCCTTCATGATGTGCATCAGAGGTTTGCGACTTGGGAAGCGATGAAGAGCCCCTTTCTTCATCCATATATTCATCAACAAAAACAGTTGTGTTTTGCTCTAACTCCTCCTGGGTCTGTTGTTTTTTCTT
Organism: Dendrobium huoshanense; assembly: GCA_016618105.1. NCBI lineage: Eukaryota > Viridiplantae > Streptophyta > Magnoliopsida > Asparagales > Orchidaceae > Dendrobium > Dendrobium huoshanense. The sequence goes on along the minus strand of CM028359.1, from coordinate 5,551,570 downwards.
GCCCATATCTTTCAGATTTTCTTGCATTTGGTGACGAACATCATGTGAGACTTTTTTGCACAAAGATATTTTGCCTCTAATTCCGGCTTGATGTTGTTTTATCCTATTAATTACTCCACCTTTATAAATTATCCCATAATGTAAGCATCTATAATATTTTTTTCCATCTAATCCTTTACTTTTACTATAATGATTCCAAGCAATTTCGAGCTTTTCACGTACACTATGAGAAGAAACTATTGGTGGATCCATTCTGGAGTAAACAAAAAGCTCAAGATTTTGTATCTAAATATAAATCAAGATGTTAATCTTTATTTATAAAAGTAAAAAAGATATAGAAAAGAACTTATTCAATTCTACATTAATTTAACAGTCGAAATTCAAAGATACTTCCAAGTATTTATTACACACAAAATAATTCCTACACAAGGTAAGAAAAAAAAATGAATATGATTATTGGAGATGATCTCTTTAATCTTTATTAAAAAAATCTTTATTAAAAAGAGTGTGAACATGTGAATTGCTTCTTTCGCAATATCTTTAAATCCTCCTTATGTTTGGTAAGAGATTTCAAATATCACCTTATTGGAAGAAGGGCCATTAAGTCCTTTATCTGGAGAACATCATGAAGTCTTACTCTTACCGATTACATTGTTAACAAATTAAACAAACCAACATCAACTTAACATATCATTTCTTTTCATCATAAGTACTGAGTACTTATGGAATACCAAACATAGAATTTAAAGAGAGAAAGAGGGGGCCATGATATAATACATAAAGTAATGATTTAAACACACATGCCTTCTTCTTTAACTTCTTGACTTTTCATCTTCCAAGGTTCATGAAATGAAAATGATGAATGAAATGAAAAAGATGTTTCATCTTTTCTATTTATGGTAATGGCCAAAATTTAAGAGTTTCCATATATAAGCTATTTAAAGATGACTCCAAACCTGTAACAATACTCTTCCTTTTTCCAATGATGGGTCCATCATCTCATAGCAGACAAACATAATAGCAAATATACTAATTCTTTAAGCAAAAAACAACTACAAACTTTCTCTATCATCAATACATCAATTGAATAATTATGAAAATGTATTTTCTCCAAATATCAAATATAGCTCATGAAAATGTATTAGAATAACATGAGTTGTTCTTCCTCAATATGACTTCTATAAAAATTAAACTGTCAATACACATGGGTTACTATCAATACACAAAAGCTTGAGTTGCAAGAAAAACATAAAAAACTAAAAATAATTTTGGAGTAAAAAAAAGGCATTTTCAAAGATAAAAAATCATCATCCAAATCTGCATGTGCTGGCTACCGAATGCAAAGAGGAGAAATTGAAAAACTTACTTTGGGTAGGAGAGAAGATCTTGACCAAGAGAAGGAAGCCTCCAGTCACTTCGGCACTTCACAAATCGCAATGTAGCAAGCAACAGCAGCTATCGACGACAGGATGAGATGAGGAGTCGCGACTCGCGAAGGGCTGGAGGCGAACCGCTAACTAAAGATGAAATGAATGAATAGTAGGGTTTCTGTGTTTCTATTATCTTCACTTAATATCTGCCATTGGATTGAATCGAACGACTCAAAAGCATCTGAACCGGTCGATTATTCTGAACAAGTCACGGTTCATCGGTTTGGCGGTTGAACCGGCGGTTTGAACTGTTCAAGCCCGGTTCTCTATGGAGGTGGATTTTAGTCAGCCCGTAACCAGCCGGCCGGCCAGTTCATGGTTCAACCGGTTCAATCGGTTGAACCGGCCGGTCCGACCTAGTTTTAAAAGCCTTGGGCATAACCAAGTCAAGCTAACTTACAAGCCGGCTTGGACTTGACTGGGTAACAGGCTCGACGAGTCGAGCTTATCGAGCTATCGAATTAACTAGAATATGATTTCGAGCTCAACGGCTTTTCGAGCTCGAGCTCGAATAGACATCTGCTCGACTCATCTCATCGAGTGGCTCATGGAGGTGACCCAGCGGGAAAATGAAATTTTGATTTGGGCGGGCTGGAGGACGAATCTAAGGCCAGGTGGGCAAAACCAAAACGGCGGAGCTCATGCATTGCTCTACGACGGGACTCGGGACGACGAAGTTCGCATACTACTAGTGGGGGCTAGTCTGCTCGGGGCGAAGCTCGACGACGGAGCTTGGGACAGAGCTCATTTTTTGAGCTCGACTCGAGTTCAAGCTCGAACTCGAGCTTGATATTTGACAGTCGAGCTCGGTATTTGACAGTCGAGCTCGACTCGAACACCCCTGGCTCGAGCTTGACTAGACTCGTTTGCATCCCTATATTATATCAGTTAATAGATGTCACATAATTTACTCTAGCATAGATCTCTTTTTTATTAAAATGTTTTGAATATATATATATTACTTTTGTGATAGCTTTTATATATAGATAATATCATCATCATCACTAATCTAAATTTCATGTAGGAGTACTTAATTTTTTCTAAGATCTACAAAATTTATAACTTATTGAAGAGTGATTTTTCAATGTTGGCCTTCTTGATCCTCAAAATGCCCAAACTTGAGAGTAAATAATAAAAATATTCTATAAATTTAAGATTTGAAGCATTGTGGTACTCTTCATCTAAATGGCATGTGCTTGTTGTTCCTTCTGTAAATCAAACATATTGCAAATCAACCCCATAGTCCTTATTATGATTCAAGTTTCAGGAGCAGGTATTTTAGTTATTATTGATTTCAACCCCTTTCAAAGAGTATAATTCAAGATTTGCTGGCTAGTGATAAGTTGTAAAAAATTGAAGTCAAATCAAATATCTCAATGAAACCAATCAAAAATCTCACATGCTTGAAGTCAAATCAAATATTATGGATATATCACTATAAAAAACTTATAAATAAGCTCATAATCTCTATATGAAAGAAGTTAGGACTATCAGATGATTGAGATTTAAGAGAGCTCAAACAATGAAAATCATTAACCTCCATTGGTCCACGCATTGCTCGACGTTCACCCAATCACCATCATTCAAATATCCCTTGACCATCAATGTCAAGCAATTGCTTTGCAAAAAATCTCATCATCATTATCAAACCACCACCATTGAAGCATCCTCTACTAAAAACATTGCTAAAGCCTTCTTACAGCAAAGCTCACGAGAAATCGATGGAAAATCCTTTCTAGGGAATTCAAATACAATAGATTTGAAGCGGTTCCTAAACCGCTACAAATAAATTAGTAGGTGTTTATATCATTGCAGTAGATCATAAAAAAGTACTGTGAAAGCCTGATTTATTAGTAGTGATATTACAATCTTTTATCAATAATTTTCTATATTTCAACACATTAATAAACAAGGTTCAAAATATAAGGCATCAATGGTACAATTCTCAAATTTGGATCGCATCTCTCCAACAATAAGTTGTTTTTCGACAAGAATGAGTAATGATAACATCCAAATAATCTTCAATTCGATTGGCTTGAAACACCTTGAGGACTCGAAACCGACGGCTTAGATGTTATGGTGATAACATATTAGGTATCAAAATTTTAAGTTGAGGGCTTCTCATAGAAGTTTTCAATGCCATAATGAAATGAAAGGGAAAAAGAAAACTTTATTAGATTTAAGAAATATCATTAATTATATTTTTATGATAATTAAACTAATAAAAATATTAAATATTATAGAATTAATAAACTTTGAAATGGATCGTTTAACATGCACTACAGGATTTATAATGACACCGATTTTCAAATTTCCGGCGGTTTTTAAGTTCATTATGATACGGAATTCCGACGGAATTTCCAGCGGCTTTTTCCTTTTGACAAAAAATTATATTCATGTATTAATAAGCATAATAAGAACTATTTAATACAATTAAAACATAATTAAAACTAATTTATTTAAATGAATATTTTTATTGTTAATTAATATTAATTATCAAAATTAATTAAAAAGTTTTTAATATATCTAATTTAATTATTTTTATTTAATATATCTTATCACATACAAAACCCTCATTTTCTCCCCCAAATTCTCAAAATCTTGATGATAACAAAGTTTAGGATGTTATGATGGGAGCATGTTAGAGAAAATGTTGGTAAAAGCAATGGCTTGCGAAGTAGAAAAGGGAGAGATACTTACAAATTTATCAAATCAGCCCAATGTCAGAATTTACTAAATTTTGGATTTAAGACAAAACCAAGGAGAAATGAGATTTAAGATTATGTGTGATTAAAAATAATTAGCTATACCATTTAGCAAGATTTAGCTTAAATACTAACTAAAATTTGCGTAAATATTGCTAAAAAATGACCCTTAAGCAATTGAGAATTCTTATTATAGGGCTAAATGTCCAATTGGATTCAAATCTATTTGATGAAATTTTGTTGAATTAATTTAAGACTTAAAAAATATGTTGATATGTCTCTAAAATGGTCGCTTGATTATCACCAACCTCAATGTATTATTTCATATTTAAAATTAAATTCATGACCATCCCAATTTCAATTTTAACAAACTTGACACGGCATCGCAAAATCATCTTGATCGGGCACGAATCTCGAGGCAAAACCTAGTTGGAAACTTCAAAAATTAATTTCGGGAGCATACGAACTCCGATTTCAGCGAGCTTATAGTCAAACTGAGCGTCTCGGAAATACAAACCCAACGACACCAAGATCAACACAATCCGAGTCCAAATGAGTCCGAATCAAAGGTTCGAAGCGCTGTTGGGAGGTTCAAACCGCAATTTGAGTTACCAAACGGTCTCCGATTTTGACGAGCTTATACTCGAATCGAACGGCTCGACGAGACGAATCCAACGAGCCCAAGATCATCAAATTCCGAAATCATTAAGGCCTTCAAATGTCCAACGAACGGTGCATGATCGAAAGGTTCGATATCGGCCGTCCATTCGGATCACTCCCAATTCGCCCTTGATCTCACGCCTATTTACGGGCTGTGCCACTCCAGAAAAACTATAAATAGGGCCCTCATTCTACACCAAGGGGCTCAAGTGAAGAGAGAGAAGAAGAAGAGAAGGAGAAGGAGAAAGGGGAATAGGAGATTCCTCACCTCCTCGACCACCGCCGCCGGAGCTTTTCCTGCCGCCTGAAGACGCCGGAACTCTGCCGGATTTGGAGGAAACGCCAAGAATTCGCAGAAGAAGAGAAGGAGAAGGAGAAAGGGGAATAGGAGATTCCTCACCTCCTCGACCACCGCCGCCGGAGCTCTTCCTGCAGCCTGAAGACGCCGGAACTCTGCAGGATTTTCAGAGAACGCTAGGAATTCACAGGACTTTGTGAATTTAGTGGAAGAAAACAAGTTGTATTTGGATAATCCCGACTTGTGGGACGAAATCCGCCATTTGTAACCTACAAAAACACTAGTGGAAATTTGCAACTGGGCAAGGCCCCGTGGTTTTTCCCATTTTTGGGTTTTCCACGTAAAAACCCTCGGTGTTCACCCTCTTTTCTGTTTGTGTGTTAAACTTACGTGCAACGCTCGGACGCGAATTTACAAAACTCTACCGCCGCGTATTTTCTGACACGCAACAAAACTTATTAGATGTCTCGACAAGTTAATCCAAGAACATCAAAGGTCGTCCAATTTAAATCTAATTGAACTGAAATAAAACACTTAAAGTATATTTAAAAACTTTAGGGCAGTCGAAAAATAAAATGATCTCCTTATTGCATGCTTATAATAAAATCAAGTGGTTGGTCGAGATAAATTCAATAAGCTTAAGATCATTTTGGTTATTAGGTCACTAAAACATTAAAATGTTGAATAAATGATTAAAATGTTAGAAATTTTCATATGTGGACTCACACATTTATCTTAATAATGCATTTTATGTTATCTTAATATTAATGCTATTAATTTATGATCAAATAAAGATAAACATTAATGCTTTAGAGGATTATTATTATTATTATTATTATTAGCCAAATAGAAAATATGGTAGCAGTCTAAGAAAAAAATAATAAGAAAGTTATCACAAACATACCTTTAATTTGTTGCTGACAACAATTTCAAGTTTTGATTTATATATACAGCTATTTTTTTTTTTTTACAAGAAATTTTATTCCATAAAAAGGAAGATGCAGCCATCGAACGAAACAGGAGCATACAACAGCTAAAGAAAAAATACACAGTGGAGCGACCGACTAGAAAAGAAAAGGGGAATCACCGAAGCGGGCTAAGGTAGTGGCGAAACACTGCGGCCACTCAAACAATAGAAAAGGGCCCTCCAAAGGGCAACCAACAGGCCAACAAAATCAAATCCTACACGAAGACCAACAAGAAGCCGCTAGTAATGGTCTAATGGATGCCAACGAGCCATACAATCAGAATTTATATATACACCTATGATTTAATTAAAGTGCATTTTTTTATAATTATGTTTCACATATTGATGATATACAAATTGCTGATTGTTTTTTTTTTGGCTATCTTGTTGCGATATTTAACTTTTTATAGAAGAGAGATATTTTTGTGATGTCTGCTATGAATTTTTTTGCGACTGGCAAGCAACAAACATTAAGCTCCAATTAAGATGGTATGCAATTTATAAAGTAAATTAGCTCTCAATTTACAAATAAGTTATTAGATTCTAATAAATCAGATATATGGTCGAAGGGGACGACGTTACGTTTTCTAGATATATAAAAAAGGGGCATTCAAGTTGGTATATCAGTAACAAAATTATCTTGAATGGACACGAATCTTGAAGTAACATTGAGTTGAAAGCTTTCAAAATTAAATCAGGGACCGTTCAATCTCTGATTTCAGCAAATTTATAGTCAAACTGAATGTCTCCAAAAGACGAACCCATCAACAACAAAACCAGTCAGATTTGAGCCCAAATCAAGAGTCCAAAGCAGATTTGAACTGTTCAAAGCTCCATTTTGAATACTAAACAAACTCTAAAGATGACATGCTTATATTCAAATCGTGCGGCTTGGAATCTGTCGTCCACCGACTACAACCCTTCCGACCATCATAGCCCAACAATGATCCTCCTAACCTTCGTAACCCGACTACGGTCCTTCCGACCTACAACACTCGCCGATTATGATTCTTAAGCCCAAACAAGCACATTTACTCTAATTCTTCCAACCCCTACCATATAATGCACGGTCCATGATCAAAGGGATGCAATATTTGCTACATTCCATAGCCAAGACCTTCCTCCTAAGGAAGGGGCTCATTTGTAATCAATTATAAGCACTAGTGGATTCATTCAAATTGGGTCATGCCCCATAGATTTTCCCCCTTTTTAGGAGTTTCTATATAAAAATTTCGGTGTCTTTTATAAATGCTATAAACGTACTCTCTTATCTGTTTGTTTACTGGATCTTCGTACAAAGTTTAGACGTCAAATTATGTCACTCTCTATCACCACGAATATTCTAGGATGCAACACAAGTAATGGCGGTTTGGCGGCGACGGGCAATGACGATCAGGCGTCGGTGGTTCTGATGGTGAATGTTAGTATCAACCGTTCGATAAGACTTTGGAGTTTTTCATATCTCTAAGCACACTCTAATTTCAACTCATGTTAATTTGCTAAAACATGTTCATATGATTCTGATAATTTAATCCCAAAGCGCCTAAAAATCAATTTAGACATATTGATTAATGTCTGATTACAATGAATTTTTTGATGATGTCGCATGAGTAATATAGCTCATGGATTCCTCTCGTCAACGAACAACATAGACAGTACCATAGAGAAAAAACATTTCTAAAAATTTTAAAATTTTTTGCTTAAAAGAATCGATCGAAACGTTTCTGGTTTCATTGACTTTATCTTATTAAATTTTTATTATGTATTATGCTCACAAAAAAATTAATTTAATATTAAGTTTTTTTTTTTTTTTTTTTTTTTTTGGTTATTAGCGAGTTTAAAACTGTTCTAAGATTTTTTTTAAAGAGTTAAAGTTATCCAAACTATTAATAATAGAATGCAAGCCATACCTAAAAACAAAATATAAAAAAATAAATGTGAAATATAGCAAAAGAATAAAACAATTACTACTAATGTCCAAACTAATAAACCTAAAAGCCAACTTAATGACATAATATAATATTATCTATGACAAAAATCTATTATTGATGGATATATTTATATAATAATGTGTATGCATACATTTAAAAAAAAATTATCTGATTGAGATGTATGCTTATTATTAATTATCTCTTATTAAAAAAATAGGAAATATCATTCTTTTGTTTGTTGAAATTCCTTATAATTTATCAATAATATTAACTCTGTAATTTTTTTATAATTTAGGTTTAGGATAATTTTCATATTGTATGCCAAATAATATACCTTCAATTTTTATTTTTATTTTTTAATGTTAAGTTGATTAAAAATTTTGGAATCTCCTAAATTGGGATAAATTAATTGTTATTTTTCTTTTCTCTTTGATTAGGATTTCTAAGGTCTCCATTTGGCTTAGAAATTTCTAGAAGAATTGTCCTTATTGGCCAATTATCTATCATCAATAGTCATATTCAGTTTTTTTATTATTATTTAAATTTTTGTTTTACATCATATCGCTTAATGGCCAGTTGATGCTTGGGCTAACCTAGAGAGAACTATTCACTCAACAAAGTGGCTGTGGAATAAAAAAGAGCACAAGGTAGACAATTGCCCACCTCAAATCTTTTTTTCTTAAGTGTAATCACTGGATGCCGTTCATAGGCAAACCAAGACGCGCCTAGTCACTTTTTGATGTGTACCAATGTTGTGTATAGCTGTATACCAGGATCCATCCTAATTTATCTCTCGATCGTCCGATGACCACACGTAATAATCTCTCTCGAAGCAGGGTAGCCACACATGGATCACAAAAATTGTATGAAACTTCAATAATATTTTAGCAAAATATAAATAGCTTACAACAAATGATGTATAAGAGTTTCTCCAGGGGCTCTGGAAGTGCAAGGATTTGGTTTGCAATAACAAATGTCAGTGCATCCAAAGGTTTTGACGGGTTTGGGGAATGATTATAAGGAATTTGAGAACATAAGTAGGTAGTGCCCTCACACACTCAATGCAACCCTTACTTGTAGGAGAAATTACCACCGTATCATTCAATTCAAAGGACAAATCAGAGCAAGTCATATCATTTGGTACACAGCACTTAGGTGACATGGTGGACTCTAATTCGCCTATAGACCCCTACAATTTTCGCACAGAATAATTTATTCTCACCTCTTGTAGTGTCATAACCCTTCAACAAGTCTAAAATAGCCTCAAACTTGTTTACCAAACCTTCCAAGTTCATCTTCTTCCATTTTGTTACACGAACATCGCCATACATCTATGTAAAATTTTGATCAATTTACATGAATTGATGCGTTGCAATGATAAAGCTCCCTCCACAGAATTTTAAAGGGAAAAAATGAGCTTTATTTCAATAATATCTGCTACCCTTTAACCACAATTTGTTGCCTCGGAATCAAAAGTTTTAAACAATATAGATAAAAATAACGAATAGTGATTCAGCATCCGAAGCCCCCCTCAAAGTTAACTTAGCGGAGCAAAAGTAGAAACGAAGAGAAAAAAAAAAAAAAAAAAAAAGTTATTGCAATTCCATCTTACAAATGCATACGTAAAGAAAAGTAATCAATTAATAATAAAGAAGAACTAACGTGATCTCGTGGAAGGGCCACACGCACAAACTTTCGTCAATGTGGCCGACCAGCATGCTCTCCACACCTCTTCCTCCCTCCTGCCGTGCTTCCTCAACGACAGAGAGTGGTGGGGCGAGTGATACTCGTCTGCTCACTTGCTGGATTTGAAGCTTACGTGCCTCGTGACCGTGGCGGCAGTGCGGAGTTCCATGGAAGGAAGAGCAAGGCAAACAAAGCCTTATCTTGGGCCGGCGCTCGGGTCCACAACGCGCAAGATGGCGAAATAATGGATGGCTCTCGGCGAAGCATCATTCCCATTTGATGGCTTCATTCATCGCTTCTCAGGCTGCCAGCACGCATGCAAATTGTCATTATTTCCTGTGCAAGAGTCGTGTTCTTGATATAAATGAGATGCCCTGCCACAATGGCTTAATTCTAAAACACTAAAAGATAAAGAGAGTGGCTTACCAGCAGCAGGTTTCTGTTCGGTGGCCGCGGCTGGCTTCAAAGAGACGGATTGCATGCTGTGCATGTATGGTAATGTTGCTGCGGCTGCGGCGGGCATCAGAGGACGCATGGGCCCGGACCCAGGTAATGAAACCGCGGCGGCCGTAAAGTGAGAGTTTTGTTGGAGGGTGGAAGGTAGCAACCCCCCCTTGGAATTGGGGGCAGGGGATGATTCTGCAGGCTTGGATGGGTCTGGTGGAGCAGATCCGGCACCTGGTGTTGTTGCAGATGAAGAGGAGCCCAGGGAGAGCACCCCTGTTGAAGAAGAGGATTTTTCTCTTTGCTGAGATGGGTATTGGTCAGAAGGTCGGCGTTGATGGTGCTGTTGAAAGTATGTTACAGCAGCATCAGATGGGTTAGTTTGGTTTTGCATGTACGGGTTGGAGAAGAAGAACTGAGCTGCTTGAGGCAAATGCTGCTTTGGTGGTTGGTGATGGGAAGAGGGCTGTGGCTTCGTGCTTGAGTTGGAGGTAGAGTTTATGTGGGGATTACCAAGGATGGAAGACATGTTTCGATTGGTGGTAGCCAATGGAGTGGTGGTGGAGCTCGAAGAAGTGGAATTCTTGCCTGATTGTTGCTTTTGGAGAGGCAATGAAGGTAAAACAGTAGGTGGTCCAGATTTTGCAACTGAGGAAGAGAGAGGAGTGCTGCCTGAGTTCTTAGAAACTAAGGCATGGGTAGAACCAACTGTTATGGTAGCTGCAGATGTTAATGATACCGCATTTCCGGTTTGCCCGGCAACCTTAGCAGGGCTCACTCCAAAGGAGATGTGAGTTTGATGGGCAGGCTGGAGCTGGCTCCGCACATGCTGCTGCAAGGAGATTTGATTCTTCACAGATGATGCTGAGGGAGATAGCGCAGCAGAAGAGGCAGCAGTTGATGTTCTAGGTGAAGCTTTCCACTGAGGGGAGTGAGAAGAATGAGCTGCTTTGCATGAGAGCTGGAGGAAAGCCAGCAAGAGCTTGAGGGAATTTGGATGCATTGGAGCTTCCTGAGAGACGGTCAGTGTAAATACCAGCATTGTTATGAGAGGCGGCTTTTGCCCTCTGTTGTTGAAGCTGCTGATGCTGCTGAAATTGTAGATGCTGCCTCTGAAGCTGGAGAACCTGCTGCAAATGCTGCTGCTGCTGCTGCTGCAGATTGTGAGAATTTGGGGCATGCAAACCGGGAGTAGAAGAGTTGGAGGCTGTTGCAGTACTACCTGGCCTGCTCGAGATACGAGAAGCACCACTGGAAAGTGGCTGAATAAGGTTCAAGTTCAGGGACGAACTGTCAATTCACACTGTTGCTAAGAATTGAAGAAATTGGAGGTTCTGCGTCTGCTCTAGATAAGGTGATAGAATGTTGCTGTGCACTACCCAAAACATGGCTCACAGAAGAAAGCTTCCCTTCCTCACCAACTGTAGTGGCAGTGCCCAAATCAGGAGCAGATTTTCCAACTTCAGGCTTCTTCTGCTTCTGCTGCTGTGCAGCATGAGCTGTGGCTGCAGCAGCTGCTGAGATTTGGTGAGCTGTGGCTGCGGCAGCTGCTGAGATCTGGAAACTATGTCGAGCTGCTTCTGGGAGACTGTGGAAAAGAGCATGATTCTGTGCCATGGATGAAAAGTCAAGGCCTTGCAGAGTTGCTCCACTGGACGAAGCAGCAGCCCCACCAAATGAGGCATATGGCATTGCTAAGGCTTGAGATTGCGTCAGATCCATTTTCATGGTCTTGTTATGGATTTGCGATTGCTGTCTTTCACTATGATTGTTGCCTCCACTAGGCATTGATGTCAATGACGCCATTGCAGGAGATATCAAGGTAAAATTCGGGGTATGGGCAGGCATGGCATACTTCTGAGAGGAAATGGCCTTCTGAGCCAGTGAGGCCCTGCCATCATCTGTGGACGGGGTATCCTCTACCATAACTTCAGATTCCAACTGCCCAGCCTGATGAAGCCCGAGCTGATGCTTTGAATGAGGGAAGCCAAACGAATTACCAGAGGTAATTGAAGTAGCCGAAACTGCAGAAATTCTCTGGGATTGCTGAGTATTCTTTGGGGATGAAGATGAACCACTGGATGTGCTTGGATTTTGATGCCCTTGCTGCGAACAGGGAGGCAGCTGCAATGATGTCGGTGGCTGCTGCTGCTTCGGCCGGAGCTGTGAATGATGCAGCATCTGGGGAGGGTAAAATGATACATTAAAGAATGGCATTGCTTGAGCAGGAGTTGCCCCCCTGTATGGTGGAGCTCCAGCAACATGAGCTGGAATAGGAAGTGGGTAGGCATTGTTCTGCAGAAAGGCTAGATACTGGGCTTCATTTGCTGGCAGTCCAGGGTAACTGAAGCTCATGCTAGTACCCGGTCCATAAGCTCCAGGAGTTCCCAATGTTGCAGAGCCTGTGCCACTTGAGGATTGAAAAGCATTACCAGAACCTGCTGTCAATTTTCCCGCTGCAGAACGGTTGGCCGCACAAACCCCAACTGTGGCAGCTTGTTGTTGATTGAGAGGGAAAATAAACGCAGGAGCCTACAATGGACCAGATTTCTATTAGAAATCCAGTCTTAACATTTTTTTTTAACAAAAGGGGGATGCATTCAAAAAAGAAATCAGTAATATTGACTAAAATCTTACCAACATGTTGCCAGCTGATCCAGGTTGAGATGACTGCTGAAGTATGGGTTGTTTCTTCTGTGAAGAATCAGTGGATGGATTGGCTGCATTATTCTTTTCCTTAGCGGATATACCAGAATTTGCCGAAAAAAATTGACCTTCCTTCTCTTGCACAGATCCCGGGCTCTTACCAGGAAAGTTCCCCTGCTGCATCGGATTACTGAGAATAGCTGAATCTGAGAGTGAAGCAGCACTGAGATTGTATTGCTTTGAGGCATAGAAAGGTGCCGCACCAACTGCTGAAGGCCAATATGGATGTAATCTTGTCATCTGCTGATGGTAATGTATGTTCTGTGCAATATAGCAGTGAGTTGCACAACGCTTTGGCCGAAGTTGTGAGGGAAACAAGCTCTATAAAAAATATAATAACCCAACCAATTATCAATTAGTTCAATGCTATACCACCCCAATGAGAGGGAAGAAGGTAAAAGAGAAAAACCTGAATTGCTTTGGAAGAACTGGTGCTTGCATCGACAGGACCAAAAGGCGGTAGAGGAACTTGGGTCATGTACCTTAAAATAAAAAGTTAAAAATGGAAATTTTATCAACCGATAACACAAACCGCAATAAGCATAGCTGCTTTAGTTGTACGATTTACAAACACAGCCATTAATAGGCATTAAAAATTAACCTCGGAGCGAGCAGTCAAATATCTCAAAATAGCAGTTTTATAAAAAAATTGACTTCTGCAGAATTGGAAACTTTAGGCAAAAGAGAACTAATAAGGATAGACCATGCAGACCGTACCCAAAAGGAGGAAAACCACCGGGCCATCCTGGAATTTGTATTGGCAAGGGCAAAGATTCCGCTGGACCTTGCATTAAAGACGAGAAATTGAGAAATTCCAAATAAAAGATAAACCTTCTAAAAAACAAGAAGCTCCAAACCAAAAAACATGTAAATTTGTTTTAGTTAATATATTGGGCTCTGCCCTTAATTTTCCCAAAAAAAACCCCAAATAAATACATAAAATATATTAACGTTTAATGAAAAACTTTTAGGGAAATTTACATACATACAACTTTATAACATCCTATTTACATATCTAACACCTAAAACTTTAATATTACATCCATACCACCCTATATTATTTTAATATCAAATATACCACTTATATTTCTTCCCTACCACTCATATATTTCATTTCTACCACTCATATTTTGTATGAAAATGAACTATGGGTGGTATTTATGTAATATTAAAATTTTAGGTGTTAAATATGTAAATAGAATAGTATTAAGTTGTATGTATGTAAAACTCCCAAACTTTTACCAGCTTTCTCTGTCCTAGGCTCAGCTCTTGCATCTCTTGGTTGCTGCTTCTGGGCATGGTGTAACTGGTGTTTACCGGCGCCGGCGAAATCTTTATCTTGCTTCTCCAGATCGAGTTGCAGATCAAGATTCCTCTCCGTGCCGGCCTGCTTCTTTGAATCGTCAGTATTTCGGCAATCCTGAACAATTTCTTCGGGCTTCGTCCTCGACTTTTTCTCCATCTTCCCTTTTTGTCCTTTTAAAACCTCCTGTTTTTGTTCCTGAAAAGTCAAAAAGAATAATCACGAAAACAGTGCAAAAAAATTAACATTCTCCTAGGTTCACGGAAAAATCACTAATTACCCTCTCCATCTCCATCTCCATCTCCATCTCCATCTCCATCTCCGCAGATTTGTGCTCGGCAACGCTATACAAGGTGCTTTCCTGCTCCAAAGATGATTTCACAGAGGGATGAGCCTGCGAAAATAGCGATTTCGCCATATTTACTGACATCATTCCACTAAAAGTGAATTTAATAATCTCAACAGTCAAACTCAAGGATTCTCAGTTTCTCACCATCATATCGAGGTTAAACTTCTCCTCCCGCGGGTTATCAGAAACCAAAGCACTGTAGATAAAAATCAAAAGAAAGAAAGCGGCCATCAGCCAAACAACCTCCAACTGGACATTTATTAACAAATAAAAAATGAGCTCACGCTTTGTTCGAAGGGGGAACTTCAATATTGACATCCAAATTTGAAGAAGGGGACTCTTTTGGGGGAGAGAATGCTTCCTCTTTGGCTTTCTTCTCCGACAGGCTCTCTGTATCTTTTGGATCCGGAGCTGCGTTACCCTCAGGTTTGAACGAATCTTGCTGTGAATTAGCAAGAGTAGATGTAATAGAGCAAACATTAGAAGCATCCGGATCGCATGAAACAACACCATTTTCAACAGTAGGGGCTGCTATGTTTTTCTCTGATTTAGGAGAAGTAGGATCTGTTTTTGTCCCTGCCGGCGATGGCTGAAGTGCTTCCTTGTCCAACTTCGCCGCAGAAAAATTCGGTGTAGCAGGAAGGGCAGCAGAACTTGGCGTGCTTGTGGGGCTCTCCACTTCAAACCTAATTCGTGGCCGCTTCCTTTTGGGTGCTGCGGAGAAATAGAAGCGAAGGGGAGGGGGGAGGAAGATGTCAGAAGAAATTATCACCATACCTTCGCAACAAAGATAAACGACACTAACCTGCTGCAGTCAAAGTATTCCGGTTAAAGCTCGGATTAGAAATCGCTACAGTGGGTGACTGAGAAGTCGGAGATGGAGATGAGATTGGGATCGGCGAAGAGACCCAAGGTTTAGCTTCGTTAGATTCCTTTGAGTCGTTCTTGTGATTTTCCTTCTTTAGGGGAACTTGCCTCGTCATTCCAAATAAAACCTCAGCAACCTCAATCTCAATCTCTTGAATGGAAGAAGACTTCGAAATTTTAGGGGGTCGATGTTTTGTTCCGCTGATCGTCTTCTACATCAGAAAGGTAGAAAAAAACCTGGTTACCCGCAGGAAGGCAACCGAAAGTGACTAACCCGAAAACTGGAAAATAGGTGATGGAATACAAACCATCTTCTTACGAATTGAAGCGTTTGAGGATGGAGGAGAAACTGGAGTCGTGGAAGAAATACCGGGTCTGGCCGGCGAAGTTGATGTCTGCCAATGAAGCTGCTCTCCTCCAACTGCTCCGCCGCAAGCGCCACCGCCCCCACATGAAACCCAACATTCTTGTGACCTTTTGACAGATGCTGCACCAACCAAGAAAAAAATTTCACAAAATTAAAGATAAAAAAAACAAGAAACAAAAAACAGGCTGTTGATTTCCGCAATCCAAGTTATACTACAAAATCATACATGACCGGGCTTTCCGGGGTATTGGGGCTCCTATCATCTCCTCGACCACTTTCCAAGTACCGGTCCCCGGCGGCTTCACCGGCTTAGCCGCATAGCCTTTCCGGATATGGTGGCTTTGCATCAACGAAGCCGATTGACTAGGATTTGGAACAGGGGGAAGTGGCAGTCGCATGGAAACCGATGAGTCATCTTCCTCGTCATCTTCCTCCTCATCGACGCTCTCCTCAGAGCTTTCATCTCCATCCTCTCTGTGGCTCCCATGCAGCAACCTATCGCCTCTCCTTCTCTTGCTCCGACTAGATCTGTCACGATCTCTATCTTTTTTACTCCCTCGATCCCGAAGCCGTGAGGTCTCCTGCATCTCCATCGCTCCATCCTCCTCTGTTAATCAGACAAGAGGAAGCCAAAGTAGGCAAGGCAGAAGAAAATCAGAAACAGATCAAAGCGAAAAAATAAAATAATAAATAACTAGATGATTGTTCCGATCAATCGAACCAGGCGAATCGCGGAGATTACTGCTTCTTTGCCGTCTCTTTGACAAACCCCCATTTACCGCTGTCATGGTTCCTCTTCTAGCCTCACGAGTCCTATCCATCACTCAAACATACCGCTCATCAAAACTAACTGAAGAGTACGATATCTATCTCTCCTCCGCGGCTCCTACCCAAAACAAATGCCCTAGCACTCAATCGCCGGCTCGCCGGAGTTCAGAAGGAATTTGACCGGAAAAACCCCCGACTCTGAACCTTAACAGGCAAGCAAATCGCCTAGAAGAGTGGAAACACCGGCTGAACAATGGGAAATCTGAGAATTTTCCCACTTGGATCTGACCGTCATACCACTCCGCTCCTCTCTCTCTCTCTCTCTCTCTCCGCTTTCGCCTCCGCTTTCCTCCGCTTTCCTCTCCGCACTACGCTTCATATTAGCCCCGTCCATCCTTTTTCACTCGCCAAACCCCCACTCGTGTAGAAAATCGACGGCCTAGATCTACTCTCCACACCCTACTTTCGATACTGTTCATCTGATCTCCCTGAAATCAAACGGCATTTACTCCGCGGTGCCAGCATGGCAAAACATCTGGCCGTCCGTTAATTCCGGGTTATCAATCTCTGACCGTGAAAAACACGACCGCCACGTGTCTTAAAATATCGCAAACTTTCTCCCATCTTCGGACGCAAACCTACACGTGCCCTGCGCCACGATCGAACTAGCGCATGGCCTCTACCAGCGCGGGCTCTAGCCATTAAACTTTATTAGTTTTCTCTCCAATTTCAGCGCACCTTGCTGGCTCCTTTCCTTTATTTTTTTTCTTCTCTTACCCGCTCCTGCTAACCTCGGGTCCACAGCGAAAGCTCCGAACAGCTTTCGACGACTCCGATCTCGTGATGCCACCCGTGACAGATTCCAAGCCGTCCGATCATCAGCTGACGTGGCGTAGCGACTTCCAGGACTACATCTTTTATCCGAAGCTGTACGTCCGGAGAAAGCGAGCCTAGCTGGCAGTAAAGAAAAATAATCTCAGCCGTCCGTCTTCCTGATGAAGAAATTCTTGTGACGTACTTATTTACAGCTTATGGGTCATTAGGGCATTTCCAAAGCAACTGAATACGGCCGTTTGCACTTTCGCGAGCTATCAACTCGGATGAAATTCGTAATCGTATTTTTGCTGTTGTAAATAGTGCGACATTAAAATTCTCATAAATTATTTTTTTTATTATAAAATTATCTTTAAATTGTTAAATATTAAGATTTTTAACTCAAATATATTAGTTTTGTTGATTCCTGAAATATGCACAGCTGAAGAGAAATATAAAGTTTAATATTTAGTTTTGTATAAAGTTTTGGCACAAAATTAGATAAAAAGACAAGGTGCATAATTTATAACAAATATTAAGATTTTTACGTGAAAAATCCTGAAAAATGAGAAAAACTACGGGTGAGCTCATTTTAAATGAATCAACTAGTATTTGCAGTTGATTACAAATGAGGTCCTTCATTGGAGGGAAGGCCTTAGCTTGATGTAACAAATGTACATCATATTGAATGCATCACAAAATGGAAATTGGAAGAATCATTATTAATATGTTCGTTTGGTCGGAAGGATCATAGTCGGCGGGCGACGAAGGTATGAAAGACTGTATTTTGGTCGAAAGGATCATAGTCGACGGCTGACGAAGGTTGGGAGGTCAGTTATCTTTCGACGAAGGATGGACGGACCATAGTTAATGGGTCACGGAGGTCGGAAAGATCATAGTCTGGCGAAAGAGGTCCAAAGAAACGTTGTCTGGCGACGGAGGTCAGAAGGACCGTAATCAACAGGCGACAGAGGTGTGAAATATATCAAGATTTGTGTCCGATCAAGATATTTTTTTATGATATAATAAGTTTAATTTATATTATTACGCTCTAGTTTTAATATGTTTAATTTTTTATATAATTTATTTATTTAAATTAGATGATAAATAATATACAAATTATTCTTTTCTTATTTTAGAAATAAAGTTTGATTGAATATGAATTAATATTTGATATAATTATTATTACATTTTGAAATGAAAACAGATTTTTCTATTGGGAATTTTTTTAAAACCAAACTAAAAAATTCATTAAACAAATTTGATACAGCACAAGACCACAACAGGGCAATATAAATAGAATTACAATCAAAGAAAAATAAAAAGCATCATAAGCAAAACATGGCTTGACAAAATAGGAAAATATCATACTCAGACTGACATTGCAGTTGTCAGGGAGGGACCATCCATGGAGGACAAACTAATCCAAACCGAGAAGCAGCCAAAAACATCAAAACGAGCCACCACGGTAGCCAACCAACTCTAGTCATCCAAATTGCATGCAATAAAACTGCTTCATTATTGTCCATTATGATTCCAACCCAACATTGCAACCAAAGCAACGAAGAGTAGAATAAAACCAAACAGGGCATTAAAAAAGATTCCAAAAGAAGGAAGTCATTTCTTCTTAGATTTCCATTTACGTTGCGTACTAAAAAAAATTATTGAGTGAGTATGTTTCCAGGTTGCTATCAATAAAATTCTCCCCACTAGCAACCGACATGTTATCATGCAACCAATCACATTGACACTGAACAGAATCTCTAGCAAGATGGGTGAACAAATTAGCATTTGAAATGACATAAATAAGCACATCCACTAGAATCAATTCAACACCTTCCTCCCCAACAAAAGCCAAAGCTTCAACACCACTATCAACTAAAGAGGCATAATTATTAGCAGGCAACTCGCACCATTAGCATAAATAGGACTATCACTAAGATTAACACAACAATTAATATCAGTCACTACCACAAGGGCAAAAGCCACATTAGGAGAAACACCACCATCCACGACAACATAAACCACCAATTCACCATTAACAACTGGAAAAATACTAGAATAAAATGCAGCAGCATGAGTATGGCCTGCAGGGGAGAGATCAGGAGAAGACCAAACTGGCCGGACAATTGACACACCCACATCAAGGACATTAACAGTTTGGGTAGGGGAATCCAGCACAACAACCGAATCCACCAAAACAACAGGAGACCCTCCAATAGAACGTAGGGAAACAAGATAAACAGCTACAGAATTAACAAGAGAATCAGAACGCACGGGAAAGCCAACCGGACTAACACCCTCACTCTCACTACCTCCATAGACAAGGACTGACCTAAAGGATTAGGGATAACTAAATCAACAATAACACCACTACCAGCATTCTCCACATTAACAGTTTCATTCCTAGCAGGGATACTAAGCTTCGTAGAATAAACAGGAATGGGGGCAGGGGTAAAGAATGACACTCATCTCGAATATGACCTATAACTTTACACATATTACAAAAGGGGAGAAAAACCTCCATTATCACATGCTGGACGTAACCTAATTTATCTGGACCAAGCCAAAAACTTTATTAGAATAATTTTTTTGTGATAAACATTTCAACTAGAACATGCGTCAGGGAGGGACACGAGCCAATAGAGGTGATATTTTTGACTTTAAGCGGACAGTCAAATAAAGAACCCAAAGCATGAAGGATGCGGGGAGCAAAAAGATTTGGCCGCATGTTGGGGAAGGAAATCCAAATAGGAATAATCGGGGATTCCATATCGATATCAAGGGAAAGAGACCATTTTGTGAGTTTTATGTAGCAATTGAAAACTAGGTAAGAATGATGGCAAAAAAATACTACTATAATTCATATCATTTAATAATTTAATCAACACATGAGAAGAATACAGTAAGGTAACAAAAAATTTAGTCGATAACTTAAGATTGAAGAAAAACAACGAATGGAATCCAAACTACGCCAACGGGAGGGTAAAAAGTCAACCAAAGCAAATTGGAAAGGTGCGGCTAAAGAATCAATCTCCTCCTCAGAGATCCACATAGTAGATAAACCACGAAATGAATTTGATTTGATCAGCAAGAAACAGACATCTGACACATTACCAGACAAAACATCTAAAAAAGACCACGATTTCTTGGATCCATTCAAAAAATCATGATACAAGAACCGTTTCATCGCCATGTCGGCCAACGAGGCCGAATGGAATGAAAATGGAGGCAAAAAAATAATGAAATAAAAGACCATGTATAGAAAAACTCTCCTAAAACCAGAAATACTCTAGCAGTAGGCCGAAGAGGAAGATCATTATTCGCCCGGAGAGAATCAGGTGAAGCGGGACGGGAGGCCCAAGCGCTTGAGGGAAACCCTTGCTCTCAACAGAGAGCGGGGAAGAAAAAACAATATAAGTTTTTATGTTGGAAATGCCCTTAGATGTTATTTGCATTAGGGTGAGTTATTCAACTCATTTTGATCTCTCACTTTAGCTATTAATTAAGATATTTTGAATTCGTATAAGATATGTATGAATTTGAGTCTAATCCGCTAAATTTTTTTAAAAAAAATACAAAAAATATATAGAAAGAATAAGAGACTCATGCTCCATACTCTCAAACAATTTAATTTATGTCTACACATTTTAAATTGTGCATTTTTTTACTTTTTATTATTTTAAATGCATATCAAATTATTTTTTAAAATATTAAAAAAAAAACATTTTAATATTTAAAAAATAATTATTATTATCGGTCATCACTATTAACACTAATGACTATCATTTACATTTTTTATTTCATAACAAAAATAAAATAATATAGAATAAAAAATGATCCTAAATAATCTTTAAAATTTTAAGAGAGAGAGGAAAAAATAAATTTATCTCATATTTAATAAAGTTATATGATATATATAAATATATAATTAGAAGGAAAAGAGCTATTTCTAATAGTTCCACCCCTATTAATTATTAGAACGATGAAACGATTAAAAGCTACGGTGATGCGACGTAGCCTTCGAGGCGCAGCTTCGGTGAAGCTTAAGCACGGATTGGCCCACCTTCGGCGCAGCAGATCGAGTTCTTTTTCTCGCGGAATGCTTTGTATTTGTTTCCCACGTGTCCGCTTCGTACGTCACCGTGGGCCCACTTGCCTCAGCTGTAACACCATTATTTCCCTAACTTTAGTCAAAATTTACCGCCGGTTTAATCCATCGTTAAACTATTTCTATTACTACTTCTCAGCCAATAATTACTTCGATTGAAAGATAAGATTAGAAATAGTTTGAAACACAACTCTCCTTGGGCTATTGGTTGAGAGCTTAGGCTTCCAACTAAGAGGTTCAAGGTTCGAGTCCATGTGTATGCGTTGTGTGTGTGAGTTACTTAAATGACCTAAATGTCCCAAAAAAAAAAAAATTTGTTTGAAATAATTTGTTCGCGTAGAGCATCACAATCTTTCAATCTTTTGATGACTCGATTATTAAATTGGGCCTATATTAAGAAACATTAAAAAAGAGTTGATTAAAAAATTATTAGAATTGAACTTTATTTATTAGATTTAGATTTCATTTGAGATAGATTTTTTATTGCTTCTTAAATTAATTTTTTTTATAAAAATTAAATCTTAGGCTTCGTTAAGGATGGCTTTCCAACTGATTCCTGAAGCAATTTTTTTAATACAAAAGTTAAAATATTTGTACTAAAAAGCTGATTTAAGAAGTTGTAAGAAAACAGTCCCATATGAAGCCTTAGACTTCATTTGGGAGTTTTTTATGTTTTGTAAAACTATTTTTTAGTATAAAAATTTCTTAAAACTAGGGAAAAAATAGTAGTATAAAGTTGCCCCTAATTAAATCTAAGGCTTCGTTTTGGGACGGCTTTTTTATTGCTTTCTAAAACGGAGTTTTAGTACAAACTTAAAAAAATTTGTACTAAAACTCCGTTTTAGAAAGCAATAAAAAAGCCGTCCCAAACGAAATTTAAGTCATCATTCTCCCTCACCCGCTGCGCGCTCGCTGCCCGGCGCTGCCGCGCTGCCGCGCTGCTGCCCGCCTGCCCCGCTGGCCGCTCGCCACTGCCCCGTGCGCACCGCGTCGCTCACCCGCTCGCACCGCGTCGCTCACCCGCCCGCACCGCGTCGCTCGCCCGACTGCACCGCGTCGCTCGCCCAATCGCTACAGCGCTCGATTTCGTCGCTCGATTTCGCTCTCGATCTCGCCCGCCCACTGCACCGCTGAAGCGGGTCGGGTCAGCCGTCCGCCACCCGCTGTCCGAGACTTCGCGTGACCCTAAACCCTAAATGGGTCGGGTCGGGTTGACCCGAACCCGAAGCGGGTCGGGTTGACCCGAACCCGAAGCGGGTCGGGTTCGGGTTTTGAAAACTGACCCGTTTATAAAACCGGGTCGGGTTGACCCGAACCCGAATAAAGCCGGGTCAGTTACGGGTCGGGGTGGTTTCGACCCGTAACCCGAAATTGACAGGTCTACCCATATAGGGGTGTAATTGAGTCAAGCCGACTCGAGTGCCAGCTCAGACTTGATTTGACTCGAGAGCCAGCTTAAACTCGACTCGCTAATAGGTTCGAAGAGTCGAACTAGAACATGATTTTCAAGTTCGACGGCTTATCGAGATCGAACAGACCTCCACTCGACTCGTTAGCTTGTTAAGCAACTCGCATAGGTGACTAGGCGGGAAAATCATAACGAAGGAGTTCACATGTTGCTTAACGGTGGAACTCGGGACGACTGTGGACACGACGACGGAGCTCGAGACGACGGTGCTCAAAGACTAGCTTGGGACGACGGCTCTCGGTGACGGAGCTCGCTTGCTATTTGCGAGGGCTAGCCTGTTCAAAATAAGGGAGCTTGCATGCTACTAGTATGCTCGAGACGGAGCTTGACGGTGGAGGTTGGGGACAAGCTCAACATGAGACGAGTCAAGCTCAGGCTCTTGTTTTGAGCTTGATTTGAGTTCGAACTTGGTATTTAACCGTGGAGCTCAACTCAACTATTTTGCGCCTCTAGTCCATTGTCCATATACAATTTTTATAAATCAAAATGGAGAAAGAGAAATTATATAATTGACTACATGAGTACGTAATAATTTTTTGCTTTTTATTTTATTTTGATTGTATTTTTTAAATAATCTTCAGAGATTAACTCTGTCCGTATACTGCACATGTGCCCCACCGACTTTGTTGAAAGCGGCAGCGCATGCGAACGGCCATTGAGCGGTATAGATTGCATCATGGTATGGGTATTTCTATGCGGACAAATAGTGGGTGCACAGAGAAAGTGCGCCAAGCGTCAAGCTTCGACTTGTGCACAGTTTGCACAGTTGATGATTTTTTTGGGGGGAGTACAGTAAAATAAATTAGCATAAAGAGCTCTCAATAATTTATAATTCATTAATTTGTAGAAATTTATTTAAATTATATCATGATTTCTTTTTGTATTTTTATAAATGAATGACATTTTAGTCTTAATTTGAATCCTTTTTTTATATTTCTTTTTTATTTTTATTTATTTATTAGAAAGAATTAAGTGAGAGAATGATGAAAATTATATGTGTTGATTAAGTTGGTGAATGACCGAGACTATAGCAAAGTTCTCTCATTGATTATACTTTGTTAATAATTGTTATATGAAAATAACCAAATGGTCCCCTCTTTTAGATATTTGTGTGGAGTCCCTTGTCATATCTATTTGGATATGATTTCCTAACTTGCGGCCTCACATATGTCCCCATGTATTCTTCACGGCATGGGTTCATTATTTGGTTGTCCGCTTAAAATGCGACCTATGTTGGCTCATGTCCCTCTATTGCGTTTGTATTGGTCGAGCTTGACATCACAAAAAAAAAAAAATTTCTAATAAAGTGTGGCTTAGGGCTAAAAATTTCGGGTATATACAACATGCTGTAATGGATGAATTTCTTCCATTTAGTGTTCAATGTAAGTTTATAAGGCATTCAAAGGGTGATTGTCGCTCCTTTCATCATTTGTTCCGGTGATTGTTTCGGATAACCATATTAGTTATGATGGGAATGTTAATGTTGCGAAAACTGTGGCTGTTGTAGGAACCGTGGATAATCCTATCCCTACTATGACTCTTGTTAATCCAGTTTTTGAGTTGGTGGTTAATCTGATTTGGGGGGGGGGGGGGGGGGGGTAATAGTGTTGAATTTGCTTTTCTATGGATAATAATACTGCTATTGATAACACTGGGATTGGTGGTTATGATGAGGAGATAGCTAGCTTATTCGTCAACTGTTAACTTGACTATGGCTCCTTCTTATGAAATCAAATAGGGTGTTGTTGAGGTGTTTGGGCCTTACTCTTGCATGGTCAACCTTGTAGATAGTCTCAATTCTTCGCCTACTTCTAATGGTGGTGTTTGAGGTGATGAAGTTGCACCTTATGATGATTTTGTTCCTCTGAAACCTAGGATTCGTGAAGTTATTAGCCCTATGGATGTGTTCGTGCCTGTTTAAAGTGGTGATGTTGGTATTGATTTGGATGCACCTGCTTGTCAGAGTGTTTTTATTCTAGATGGTGTTGATCCCATGTTTAGCGAGTTTTTGATTCTTTAATGACTTTCAAAAAAAAAGTTGAACAAAATTTTATCCCAAAAAGAATGAATATCAATTTTTTTAATTTATATAAAAATTTATTGGATCAGAGCATTTATATTATCCAGCAACTTATTTATTATTTAATAATACTGCACCACTTCTGCTTTCAAAATATTTGACTCGATTCGATGTCCCCGTTCGATTTTATCTCCTCACGGCTCACATAGAGAAGTGCGAATTCCGTGCTAAGTGTAAACAACGAGGCAGCGCGATGCTAAGCGAAATTTGGGGTGAGAATATCGCAAAGGACCGCCGCCTTGGCCACTCTTTTGTCCCACGATCCCCGCTCCCTTATTTGCGCCCCACACCCGCACACATGTAGAGTCCACGTCGGCACAAGACTTGGCCCACACCACGTCACTATTATGCTAATATACCCCACATAATATTTAAATTGACAATGACCCCAAAGGTCGTAATAAAATAAAAGGAAATAGAAAGTTGGGCGAAGTTGGAAGAAGAAACCCCACCGCCTAACGCTTTCCCCGATGAAAAAAAGTATTCTTTTATGTAATTATAATATTATAAAATGGCCCCCATCATTTCTTTTATTCCTTAAATATTAAATTATAATAAAAATTGGGTATCTTCTACAATTGTAGATCGCTGAGCTCACAATTTTATTTGATCTTTTTTTTAATCCACTGTTTTGCTTACGTGTATAATATATATAATTAATTGAAATTAATATACTATTATATTTTGATATAAATTAAATTATAAAATATTTTAAAACTTTTTATTAATATTTTCATATAATATTATGAGATGAACTAATCTCAATATAAATTTAAAAATTCTTAAGATTATTTTATTATAAATTATATCAATTAATAATTTTTTGAGGTCCATTTATAAATTAAAATATTATTTGGAACAAATTTTTTATTATTTTCTAAAATAATTTTATAGTGAAAATTTTTAATCAAAATTTTTTTTTTAAAGTAGGGTTGTCAAAATGGGTCAAGGGTCGGGTTCGTGTACAATCCGGAACTGACCCGACAATATTCAGATAAACTCGAATCCAATCTATTTTTTGAAAATAGGTCATGTTTTCGGACCTGAACCCGACCTACTTTGGGTTCAGGTCAAATCGATACAACTCGAAAAGCGTGATGACGGATGTGGGCGACGTGACATTGGAGGTTGGATGTCGGAGGCGGGACGTTGAACATTCGTGATTCGATATGCGGGACAGCCGGACGTAGGCAAGCGCGACACATGACAACATGCGGCGAGATGGTCAAGTGGGGCAGGGAGGGCGGGCACAACACGTGCGTTCACACTGGCAAACACGACACGCGGGAAGATTCGGGCAGCTGGGTCATTCCCGAATTTTCGGGTCAACCAGAACTCGATCCATGTGGGTCTCCGAAAGGGTTCCGCTCGTGTGGTTCGAATGCAAAGGGTACGATCACACTATCCCGTAGGACAAAATGGTCGTAAGCCTTTACAATCGACACAAGCAGGCCGATGGAAGAGCAGATGGAGTTATAGATACGATTAGCCATGGAGGATAGCGGGTTCTCACCTACACACCTCGATGGATAATAATATCTATAACCCTAAATTCACGAGATTTCCCCTATTCGACACATCAGCATCGAATAGAGTTTATTTGATTGTGGGGATCGGTTTCCTACGGGCGCAAGCCCCCATAGTTAATTACATCTTAGACCTTGATCTAAGAAGACTCTCGATTAAGGATGGTAGATTATCTCCTCTAAAGTGGGTTTAGTGCAAGGGGATTTTCTAGGCTTTCCTATCAAAGGGAAGAAGGTCCTAATTGGCTTAATCAATCACACATTGTTCATTCAACATCCGGTCGGCTCGGAGAAGTGGAAAAACTGGAGAAAAAGAGATATCACGCATTTGAACAAGCATGAGAGAAAGAGGGAGGTGGCGTCATCTGTGTGACGCGGATGGGCAGGATTTATAGCTTCCGAAAGGATGGATAGCTTACCCACCAATAAGGTGTATAGGGGTATACTCGTACCACTCACCTTTAGACCCTAAATCTATAAAAGACGTAGTGTTGCACACACAACACTAACATCTACGACCTAGCTAATGCAATCCTGGACTTATTCCTTGTCTGACAAAGGAAGCCAGCTAAAACCACCTAATCGTGTAAAATCCATGCTGTCCAGTCTGTATGAAAGATGGGAGGGTAGTTTAGACACTGAAATTTGGGATCGACAAACTAGAGAAATCCCTAATTGATCCCACACTTATGAGTGGTATGATGCTCCTAAAACTAATGCAATTAAATCTTAATTTTAATTAGTTACTAATGCAATTATGCTGGTTAAAGTCTTCAAATCAATGATGTATGAAATTTTAAAAAGGTTTATAGAAAAATAGTTTTTGAATGACTAAACTTCCCCAGGTCCGGCACTTCATCCTCATAGGCCAGATTATCCGGACTCTACCCTCAGGCGGGGAAATTTGTCTAATAGAAGAGAGAATGCGTGCATGCGCCCCCGGACGATTCCGGCTATTCCCTAAAATCGTTATGGTTTCTATGTGAATTAATCTTAAATTTTTATTATTAATTATGAGTAGAAGAATTTTTATCCTAAAGAGCATAACGGTCAGACACAAGCACATGCAAGAAAGAAACCTATGAAAAGCATGCTGGTTCTACTGCGCAATCAGAGTAAACAAGCAATCAACAGAAACAAAATCCCACGAAAAGAGTGTCCATGGCAAGTGCCATACAATATTACATCACAGAGTACAGTAAGTAAAGGTGGCCGGGCTCCACCGACAACAACCCGGAAACGACGCAAATCTTTAAGATGGGGCATTTTACATCTTCAGTCTTCTTCTTCACTTCCTTGATTCGTCTTTGGATCGTCTTCTTTCCTTCCGGCTCCTTGTAGTGAATTCTCCGAAAGGATGCCCAAATGAAAAAGGAAACCCCCTGTAGGGGTTTACTTTTCCCTTTGGACTCCTACTCATTTAAAATGCCCCATTTTAACGATTTTCACAAAAATACTATCAAATACATTACATCAGAAAAGAGAAAATCTAGACTCTCCTGCAGGGGTTATCCTAAGCAGTTATAATAAAAATTTCACCCAAGCAGTTATATATATAGAAATGCTGAAAAATAAATCACACTTGGCCGTGCTCTGATTATTGGGGGCTAAGCAGCTGAAGCGGGTACCTAAAGCAGTTATACATGATTATTAATTTTTAGCCCCCCTTTTTAATAGCATTATATGAGCACGGCCACCTGCAGGAAGACAGCATTAGTATGAAAGAGCGTGCCTAACCTATGGGTATTCTAACGTCACAACCACAGTACAGAAAAGAAAGCTAGAAGAAACAGTACGGAAACAATCATCACAAAAATGCTACAACAGGTAGCAAAAACAAACAGCACACAGGTCACATGCAGAGCGTCACAACAGCGTACAGAAAAGAAAAGCAGAACAAAAGCCTAACCTAAAGCTAATAGTCGTGTTCTAGCAAACTCATCTATGTGTGTGAAAGCTGTGTGGTTTTGGTAGGTCCTATATGGGATAGTTTAATTAGAGTTGTATATATATTTGTTTGTTGAAAAGGGCAAAAGGAATTTTAGTTAAGATTCAAATCTTAGTATTTTAGGATTGATTTTTAGGATATTTTATTTTTAATGTTTGATTAACTATCACCTTTGTTTCACACCGAGGCCGTGAGGTTTATTTCACCCTCCTTGGGGCTAAGTTAATAGCCTCGTAGGCCTGGGTTACCCAGTGATAATTAACTTTGTTTGATTATTTTAGTTTGTTCTTAAAAGACAAAGAAAATGGTGAATTAAATCATTTATTAATCAAGTTTGAATTATGCCAGTTAGGAAAATTCATTTTTAGGTTTTGACGCTCCATTAGATTCATTCGTGGCGTTGTGCCACCAGGCTCGAGGAACCAGCCTCCTTAGGACACTTAGCCCCGCAGCCCGGAGTAGTCCATCCAATAAACTTTACTTTTTGGAGCGGGTTGTTGTGTATTAAGGGATTTGTTGACTATTTTTAAAAGATTATTCTAAGTTTGATTTTTAAAAGTATTTTTTAATCCTAATGAATTTAGTTTGTATTTTTAATCTCCTAATATAATCTACATATTTTAGATTTTAGCTTTGTTAAGAGTTAATTATTAGATTAATTAGAATTGATTTAGGTTTATGTTTTAGATTTTGAATTCAATAATCATAAATGTTAACAATAAATTGATTAAGAATTAAGTGTTTTAATAAGTTTTTAGAAATTAGATTAAAATTGGTTAGTGATTATTAATGAATTAAGAAAACAAAATCTAAATCTAGGAAAACGTGTCACTAGGTTTTTGTTTTAGAAGTCTCTATCCTATAGGGAACATGCGTCCTAAGTCTATGTTTTCTAAGACTCGGTCCTTAATTTTTGTCCTTAGATGTCACTAATGTTGTAGGATTGAAAGTTGTGTTGTTTTCTAGCTCCTAAGACTTCTATACGGATGTCACAGGGTTTTGGGGATCTAAAAAAAAAAATGAAAGCAATCCTAAATATATAATTGAAGTTTCTAAGGACCTAAGGGTGGGAGGCGCACAATCATCTAAGGCCCCTAAAGGTTTTCTAAGTTTTTAGTAAACTTACAGCACCGGGGGCTACGACCCGGTGGTTCCGTCCGTAGCGCCCCTACTAGATGAGTAGGGACGACTGATGCTTAAATCTGGTTCTCCTAGCTCCAGCTCCAAGTGCTCCTTGTCCATTGCTTTCCAAAAGGTACCTCGCAAGAAACAAAAGAATAGTGTATTAGAGCAGTTCTATAAGCAGTTAACAAAGTGAAAGAAATGGAAATGCAGAAAAGAAAAAGAACATACCTTTTGTTATTTGTCGAGTCATCTGTCTGTGGATCTTCCTTAGCTTGTAGGTGTGCGGTGCCAAAACACAGAAGAAGCAGTGAAGAAACTAACAAAACTAAGCAAGAGATAACTAAATGCGAAGAATAGAAAAAGAACGAAAATCGAATACGAAAAAGGGGTGTAGGCATTGTCGTTATTGGATGCACTTCGTAGAAGTCAAGTACATCCTATAATATCAACAATGCCCTTTGCTGTTCCCACTCCAAATAAGGCACTTGATATTTTTGACACACTTACCCACAACACGCTCCACTAAGACCTACAACAACTAAGGGAAACCAACCTCTAAAACTCAATCTAAAATCTAGACTTTCTATTGGTTTAGATTCACCCAACAATCCTCCTTTTTTATAGGAATTAATACTAAAGGGAGAAAATTCAAATAAGCAAAGAACTTCTTGTTCCTAAAAAAAGAACACTAGAGACTTCTAACATAAAACTCTCTAATATTTTAAACCTCCAAAACTCATCTTTTGGAAAGGGCTACTAAGAGAATCAAATTCAAATGAGAAAGCCCCACTTACTTCCAAAGGACACTATTGAATAAGTCTACCCACAAAATCATACATTCCAAAATAGCTCACAAGGACTCTTAAATGAACTACCACAAAACTCCCCAAAAGACCTCTACCCAAAATCACTTTCCTTTTCATTTTATTGTTTTGACACAAAAATTCTACAAAATCTTTTACCAAAACCTCATCTTTTGACACAAAATCCTACCCATCTGAACCATTAATCAAGTGCCCCTCCTCTCACTTGGAGTGGGGTAGATTTGTGGAAGTTTTCTTAATGAATAGGCACTATAAAGCCTTCCATTAAGAAAACATTCACAAGACAAAAATCACAAAATCTCAATACGAAAATAATTCACATAAAGCATCCGATATAAAACATTCACAAAATCTATCGTGAATCCTTGCGACATGAAACGACTCACAAAGCTTCCAACCAAAGACTCATTCGTAAAATCTCTCAAAATAAAACACCTCCTAAAATTTCTAACTCATAAAGACATTCGTGAAACCTCTCGTTAAAAACAAATTCATAAAACCTTCAAAGACAAAGGCTCCCAACCAAAGAGTCATTCATAAAATCTCTTAATACAAAACAAATCGTAAAACATTCCAACTCATCATTATCCTTCTAACAAAGAAATCACAAATAAAGAGAAAGAAACGACTACTCAATATTTCCAACACAAATTCAATAGAAGCAATGAAATCCACAAATGTGTGTTACTTCAAACGCTAACGGAAGAAAATCTATTTAGTGAAATAAACTAGTCTTGGATCACGAATACCTAAACCATCATTGCTGATCATATATGCGATATTGAACTTCTCCCAACATAAAAAAAAAAGGTATATGCTTATATGGCATAAAAAAAGTAATTGCAAGTAAGAGGGGTACATGCTTTTGTGAGAGAAGTTAGAGAAACTACCCATATAATCTTTCCACCTTCCCATTTCTTTTATGCCAAACATGGATGAATAAGGACAAAATTATATAACACGAGACTTTTCCCACTCAACATTTGAGCTACATGTACTTAACAAAAGGAAGAGATTCTCATATCATCATTTCGAATCTCAAGTGAAAAGAGCATCATATTAAACAAAATATAAATTTGGAACATGAGATATATAACTATTCTCCAACAAATTCTAGTTTCCACATTCATAAGCTATCTAATATTCCCAACAACATTTTAACACAAATCTGTAAACTTACTTTGATAATATCGAATGTCAAACATATTATTTTGTAAGTACTTCAATGGGTGCCAATCATACTCCTTCAAATTAGCTCATGACATTAAGCACAAAGCCACATTAATCACATTTCAATCATTCATATTTTGAGATATATGTAAAGCAAACCTCACCACCTCATTTGCTAGAAGTTTAAACCTTGTAAAGAAAAGATGCTCTCCAATTTCATACTTAAATATTTTCTTGAGACAATAACATTTCCCTTTTGGAAAACCTTAGCAAAGAGGAGCAACTCATATTTGAAACTTTATTTTCGAAAGTATATAGAAATCATACTTTTAACTACTCATGCAAATGCTTGGCTCATGACAAAATCTACCCAACCACCCATATCAAATATTACAACGAAGAGCAATAGAAATGATACATAAAGCTTTCATACCAAGTAGTAAGAAAACCACTATAAATTTTCTCTTAGGCATCATCATAAGTGCTATATAAGCAAAGTTTGCAAGATTCCATAGAACATGCTAGTAAAAGAAACATGTTTTAAATCTCTACTTGGTTGAGTTCATTCAACCAAACTACACAAGAGAACAATCTATATTTCCATCATTAGAGTGTGACGCATAAACAACAGAACTTACCGATCATTAAAAAAAAAAAAACAAACTTACTAATGTCAAGATCTATGAGAATGAGAAATTATTTCTATAGAGAGGTTACGACAATGCAAGATTACTCAACCGATCGATAAATCATGGAAGCCCACAAACATTTCGATAGATACTTTCAAATATTATAAGTCTCTTTTATTTTTGAGATGAACAACAAACACAATATTTAACAAAAATCAAATTTATTCATGCCAACAAAGTAAGCCTACACAACTAAATTCACAAACTTGATCAATGAATGACACTTGGAATAAAATCTGGGTGTAAACTAATTCATGTAATTTCTAAGGAACATACTAACTCATGCTCAAGCCTTCTTTCTTTACATTTTTAATGAGGTCTATTATGCATGAATACTACAAAAGAAAGATCTCAACCATTACAACTAATCAAAATCTTTCATGCTACATAGCAAAACAGTTCATGCACTTTAAAACATATGACTCCTTACACACATCCATCTCAAGCATTTCAACGAATATCTTATATGCAAAGTTTGTAAAGCTTTGTAAAACAAGTTGTCATGAAAACCATGGTTCACGCCTAAATCTCAACTAAAATCTCCACATAATTTATCAAAGCTCTTTTTCTATCTATAAGACAATCACTTCTATCAAAAAGACATAAGCATTAAGGGCTAAAAGAACAACTTAGAGCAAATTTCGTTCTCAGATTTTTTTTGAAAAGGAAGTGATAACAAGTGAAATATAAGGATGCATTTTCTCTAACTACTTCCCATCAAATAAATGCACGAGTATATCTTCTAAAATAATAAAAAAAAAAAAATCATAAAAATAGTTGGGTAATGAGCGTCGCATCCTTTACGAAATTCATTGAACCAATGCTTAAAACAATGCTCCACATAAAATCCATACATTGAGATATAGAAAAAAAAATGTTATGATGACTTAAACTTTTCATCAACCAAAGCTTAGGGAATGGTTCAACAATACTCCCTACGAAAACATCAATATCAAGGAAAACACTAAATTCTTTACTAGAGAAATCTTGAAGAAGATTTAATAAACAAAATGATTGTTAAACTTACAAAGGACTATGCAAAGAAGGATGCTCACCCAACGCTTGGTTAAATAGCTTCCCATGCCTCATGGATCACCCACAAAATATCATAAAAAAAAAAAAAAACTCTTAAAAGCACCTCGTCAAACACTCAAATGTGAGATTCTCATGATGGTAAAACACAAAACCACATGTGTATACTTCACACTAACTCTCAAGTTATAACACCAAAGAAACCGTAGTATATCCCACATGCTTACCTCTCAACATGAATTCGGGAACCAACCAATAACAAATCATATTGGGAATTTTTCTCTAACACAATGCACATAAATTATGCCTTCAAGTATACACTTGAATGCTTGAAGCATGACGAAATTTGTACAATAAATCATACTTAAAATTACAAGGAAGAGGAAGGGAGGGTGACGCAAAACCTTCATATCAAGTACATTTACAAAGTATGAGATAGTGTTTGATCAAAACTACCACATATACACTCAATCTTATGAGACACTTATAAAATTCCTTGGAGCAAATCACCATGAAAGTCAACATTTTGCACAATTATACACCTCATGAAAACTTTAGATAAGTATTTGAAGAAAAAGGCTATTTGGAACTTGCCAATGGCTCATCGCCAACACTCCCAATCAAAAGAACATTAAACACTTTCATAAAGCAACTTAAAGGAGAAATTTATAAACACGAATACATCCATACTCATGAAAGAGACCATATGAAACCTCTATGTCTAAACATAGCTAATCAACGTTTAATTAAGTGACTCCATACACCAACTCAAGTTTCATGAATCGTCAATACAATATCATAATTTTTTTTGAAGACATTCTAACAAACACTTGATGTGCATGACTTTGATAGGAGGTCAAAATGGTTTCTCCTATATTTGCAAAGTTCACACCTAAATTCTAAATCATATAACATGAAGTAACAGTAAATCCCAATACTAACTTGCCATTCTAAAAAAGAGAAAAACAAATTAAAGGAAAATAAATCATCACAGGATTCCCAAAGCCAACAATGCCAAATATCATGAAATCTAATATGGAGAATAAATACATTTACCTAGAAATCAAATGAACTAATGGTGTGATGACATACACACCGTAAGAGCCTAATCCATACCTCACTTTTAGTTAAAATAAACTTCACATGAACACAACTTGTTGTCAACTAAATCATCCACAATATTTGAAGGAATGCTGGAGACTAAGGTAGAGGAAGAAGACTAAGAGGGAGAAGAGGAAGAAAGGTGAAAGGAAGAAGTAAACTATGAAAAAGAAGAAGAAGGAGGAGAAGAAGAAAACAACCCAAGAAGAAGAGAGAAGGGAGAAATACTCACATAGATGATTCCGGTCAGTCCAAGTGTCGGTCCTTGCGCAGGAATAGCGACGGGAGTAGAGGCTCGGGTTTGGGCCGATCGCGAGCAGGGGGCGTTGGCTGCCGTCGGGTTCAAACCTGGCGCGCGGACGAGCTTCGGGCGTGCGAAGCTAAGAGCGAGAGGGAAGCTCGGCAGCTACTAGTCTCCGTGAGCAAGGGAGGCGCGAGAGAGGAAGAGTCGGCGTCGGGCTAGGGTCGTGCGAACAGAGGAGATCGGGCTGAGGGAGTTCGGTGAGGAGAGGAGAAAACGAGAGAGAGTGAGGGCGTGAGATCTGGAGTATGCCGAGAGAGAGGGCTTTGTTTTGGAGTAGATTAGATTCATTGCCAAAGGAGGAATCCCGCCCTCTTCGATCCGTCGCGGCAGCAGCTCAAGTCACGCAAATGAAGCCTGCCATCTGCTTCGAATCACTGCTTTTTTATGTAGGGGATCGCGAGCCTCAGGGAAAAGGACCACGCCAGCTCTTGATTCAATCGGATCCACTCGATCAAACTTCCTGATCCTGCATCAATTTGAATTTATCAGAAAATGGGTTGGAGTTTAACTGAAATTGTTTGAGCTGAATTAGGCCAGATTTGACTAAGGTCGGGCTAAGCTCGAGTTCGAATTTGGCTCGATTCAAGTCGAATTTGGCTCGAGCCGGCGCGACGAAATTAATCGTACGAAATTGAGTCCGAAATAATGATCGATTTAAAGGAAATTAGGTACGACGCGAGGAAAGCCAACTAATCGAGTCTAATCGAACATGTTCGAGTCCGATCCAGCTCGCGTCGGGTCGATTCGAGCTCGAATTGGGTTCGACAAGGTTCGATTAGATCGATTGAACGAGCTCGAGCACGCTCGAGCCAAAATTGAGGTCAACAAACGGACCCCCAACATATACGGAGAACAATGGGTGAACCGTATATGTTGGCGTTGACCTTCCTAACTTTAGGAAGATACAACAGTAAGGTCGACTAAAGAGAGTCCTTAAGAAAATGTAGTCAACTAATGAGAACAAAATCAATAAAGAAATCTCAAAGGACCAAGTAGAATTCAACGATCATCTATGGGAAAAATCTAGA
Organism: Dendrobium huoshanense; assembly: GCA_016618105.1. Lineage (NCBI taxonomy): Eukaryota > Viridiplantae > Streptophyta > Magnoliopsida > Asparagales > Orchidaceae > Dendrobium > Dendrobium huoshanense. The sequence continues at coordinate 5,515,870 of CM028359.1, read as the reverse complement.
GATGATACGGAAAGAAGGGAAATAAGTAATAACTCGAAAATCAGAGAAATATCAAAGAGAAATGATCAAGGGAAAAACAATAATCCAAGTAACAATCATAAGAAAATAGTATTAATCAGAAGTAATGGAGTCATCTATCTGCCTGACCACATCGCAACAGCAGAATAGAGAAAAGCAAGGGGGTCCCACATCCACCTGACCATATTCGCAACAGCGAATGGGGACAACTCCAGGTTTGCCTGACCATGTTCGAAACAGCAAACAAGGAGTAAGAAAAGAGAGGGAGTTCTACATTCGCCTGACCATATTCGCAACAGCGAATGAGAACAGCTCAATATCCACCTGACCATATTCGCAACAGCGAATAAAGAGCTTCCCAAAAGGTCTAATGCCCACCTGACCAAAATCGCAACAGTGGCACAAAAGAAAGAAGTCCAACATTCACCTGACCAGATCGCAACAGTGAATGAGGACGACCCGATGTCTGCCTGACCAGATCGCAACAGCGAGACAAAGGGTGAAAGAAAGGGGGTTCAACATTCGCCTGACCAGATCGCAACAGCGAATGAGAACAGCTCAATATTCATCTGACCATATTCGCAACAACGAATAAAGAGCTTCCCAAAAGGTCTAATGCCCACCTGACCAAAATCGCAACAGTGGAACAAAAGACAAAATCCAACATTCACCTGACCAGATCGCAATAGTGAATGAGGATGACTCAATGTCTGCCTGACCATATTCGAAACGGCGAAACAAAGAGTTAGAAGAAAACTCAACAACCCCCAAACAGGAAATAAAATAGGGAGAATGAAGAGGTGGTGAAGTATGCCTCCCAGGGACTCTGTCGGGCACCCAACCAGAAAGGGGGAGTCAACATTCGCCTGACCAGATCGCAACAGCGAATGAAAATGGCTCAAAATCCACCTGACCATATTCGCAACAGCGAATAATGAGCCCTCCCAAAATTCTAATGTCCACCTGACCAAAATCGCAACGGTGGGACAAAAGAAGTAAGTCCAAAATTCACCTGACCAGATCGCAACAGTGAATTAGGACGACCCAATGTCTGCCTGACCATATTCGAAACGACAGAACAAATGGGAAAAGAGAAAGGGAGTTCAGCATTCGCCTGACCATATTCGCAACGGCGAATGAGAACAGCTCAATATTCATCTGACCATATTCGCAACAATGAATAAAGAGCTTCCCAAAAAGGTCTAATGCCTGCCTGACCAGATCGCAACAGCAGAACAAAAGACGAAAGTCACCTCTACAACCACCCAACGCACATGTGCGTGGTGCTGTGAGGAAAAGAGAAGTAATTAGTCATCTAAGAAATCTCTATCTTATATTTTAGTTACCACATGGTAGAGGACAAATCGTCGTGGCCATGAGTAATTCAAATACAAGTAGAATTCCTTAAGAAAAATTGAAATCATAAAACATGAGGTAATCGATCGATATACATCTCTCTAAAAAAAAAAGAAAAAAGAGGAACATATATACGACCGTGTAAAAAAAGCATAATCTCATAATGAATGAATAGAGATGGCAAGGGGACACACTTGCCACCGAAAACAACGATCATTATATCAAATATTCATGATTATTAAAGAAATCACAGTGGTAACACCCATACTATCTGATGGGACCCTGTGGAAAGTACAAGAAACATTGATGTATTCAAAAGGAACTGCTCTTGTAACTAAAATCAAGATCTCAATGAGAAAATATATCATTTGAAAGAAGTAGCGGGTCGACTTTCTGCTCGAAGATCAAAATCCACATAAGAAGTGATGTTAACATCTAAAGCCAGATGTACCACATCACAAATAAGGGAGAATAACATCCCTTTAAAAGTGAACAATCATAATCGAAGAAGTGAACACACAGTCGTCTCCTAAGCAGTCATCGAAATGCTTTAGGAGAGACAGAAGCGAATTTGGGGGAAATTTGGGCTCTTTGAGCGTAGAATCGGGTTCCGCCTGTGACAAGGGCAACCGATTATACTCAACTGAGAGCTTCCCTCACGAAAGAAAAGAATTTTAAGGGACTTTGGGCTCTTGGAGTGTAGAACCGGGTTCCTCCTGTGACAAGGGCAACCGATTCTACTCAACGAAGAGCTTCCCTCATTTTTTTTATTTTATTATATATATATATATATATATATTTTTATATTTTGAAGAGGGGGAAATTGTTGGCTTTGATAACCCAGGCCATATTCGCCACATGAATAAAACTGGGGAGAGAGAAAGATTACAACAACAATTTATAGGAAAATTCACAAAGTGATCATGGATCAACACCACTATATTTGACAAATATAGATCAAGGATGGACCCAGTATCACATTCCATAGAGATTCGAGTTAATAGTTTTGGTATCCCAGACCACACTTGAAAGTGACAAGTGAAACTGGGGAAAGCCAACACTTAAGAGGGGACTAAAAAGAAGTTTTGTGCAACAATATCAAAGTGATCAGTGAATGTGGAAGTAAGCACAAACATCCCTACGGCGTATTTACATACAACATCTAAAGATAATCTCATATTTTGCATGGCGAACATCACGTGGTAGAGGACAAATCGTCGTGGCCACGAATTGCCGAAAAATACAAGAAATTCTTTTAGAGTTATATCTATACAGAGGGATATTTACAAGTGGCGGGAGATGCCCCTTGCGATGTGCAAACTCAAGCGTAGTACTTTCTCAAGTACTGCCCATTAATGACAGGCATGGGATGAACACCATTCGCATCAACTAGCAAGTAAGATCCACCCTCGTATACTTGCTCTACAACAAATGGGCCTTCCCAAATGGGCTCGAACTTACCACCTCGATGACGACGCGAGATGATAGGCCTACGCAGGACAAGGACTAACTCACCGACCTGAAAAGCACGGGGTCGGACGAGGCGATCATGAGCCTGGGCCATCCGAGCCTGGTACAACTTAAGGTTCTGATGGGCTTGCAAACGGAGTTCTTCTAAACCATTAAGTTCTTCCAACCGTAGTCGGGCATTATCCTCACGAGATAAATTGTGGCTAACTGCTACACGCAACGAAGGGAGCTCAACCTCTAGCGGGAGGACAGCTTCAACCCCAAAAGCTAAAGCATATGGTGTACACTGAGTAGGAGTACGGTATGTAGTCCTATAAGCCCATAATGCTTCAGGCAATTTATCGTGCCATTCTCTTTTATTTGCCACAAGTATCTTTCTTATCAACTGGACTAAGGTCTTATTGAATGCTTCAGCCAAACCATTAGCCCTAGGATAATAAATCGAGGAATATCGCCAATTTATGTTATGGCGGCGGGCGAATCTAGCGATTTTGGTGCTTCTAAAAGACGGGCCGTTATCCGAAATTATACGACGCGGAACACCAAAATGGTAGACAACATGATCGCGGAAGAAGCGCATCACATCTTCTGATTTAACTTCCTTAAGCGGGATAGCTTCTGCCCACTTAGAGAAGTAATCAGTAGCAGCCAGAATAAATCTATGACCCTTAGAGGAAGGAGGGTCAATAGGACCCACTACATCCGTGCCCCAACTTTCAAAAGGCCAAGAAGAAACAGTGGGATGCAGCGGATTAGGAGGTTGGTGAATGACAGTATTATGAATCTGGCATTGGTGGCACTTTCTAGCGTGCTCCATACAATCACGGATCATCGTCGGCCAGTAGTAACCAAGGCGTTTAATTCTGACCTTCATCTTAGGTCCGGACTGATGAGCACCACAAAGACCCTCATGTACCTCGCCCATGACCTTACGAGCCTCCTCGTTGTTGAGGCAACGCAACCACATCTGGTCAAAAGAGCGTCGGTACAAGGTTTCATTCACATAAGAGAAGGACAAAGCTCTCTTTCTAATCTGAGCGGCAAGAGAGCGATCATCCGGAAGCTTACCACGCTTCAAATACTCCACAAAAGGGACTCTCCAATCTGACTCTTCCTCAACAGCGCACACTGTGAGGGTCTGATCGGGAGAAGACAAGTCCGCAGGACACAAGGCTTGTCGGTACTGAACAACAATCGACACCGGATTTCCATTCGGGTCAGCCAACTCCTTAGCAAGTTTAGCTAGTGCATCCGCTCTACCGTTCTCAGATCGAGGGACTCTAACTAAAGTTACTTCAGGGATCAAACACAGGAGCTCCATTGCTCTATCGTGGTAAGGCAAGAGCTCAGGTTTGAGAACTTTGAAAATTCCAGCCACTTGATTAATAATTAGTTGGGAATCTCCAAAGATTTTCACCCGCACGATGCTCATCTGAACGGCCAACTCAAGTCCTACAATCAGGGCTTCGTACTCAGCTTCATTATTAGTACGGGGCTCTGAAAGACTGTAAGAGTAACGGAGGGTATGGCCTTCAGGAGACACAAAAACAAGCCCCAAACCTACTCTAACCACAGGAGTTTCGTAAGGACGTAGTGATTTGATGGAAGAAGCTCCATCAAAGTAAAACTCCCAAGTAGAGGACTCCTGCTCTTCCACACTCATGACTAATTCGTCGGGCAAATCGTCATTAAGTGGGGAATCTGCAGGGATCGGGTGAGAAGCAAGAAAATCAGCTAGAGCCTGTCCTTTGACGGCCCGCTGAGGGACAAAAGTAATGTCAAACTGCAGCAAAATCATGGACCATCGTGCCAAACGACCTGACAAAGTCGGACGGGTCATCAGGTACTGCAAAGGGTTGACTCGAGAAATCAAACTGATCTTGTGTGAGAGCATATAGTGTCTAAGCTTCTGCACAGCAAAGATCAAAGCCAAACACTGCTTTTCCATTGCCGGGTATTTTAGCTCTGCAGGAATTAATCGTCTGCTAAGGTAATACAAGGCGTTCTCTTTGCCTTCCTCATTTTCTTGAGCTAAAAGTGCACCAAGAGACTCATCCAAGGCAGTAGTGTAAAGGATCAACGGTTTACCAGGGATCGGTGCAGCTAACACTGGGGGATTCGTCAGGTAGCGCTTTATGCTCTCAAAGGCCTCCTGACAATTCTTATCCCAATGGAAACGGGCATCCTTCTTCGCTAAAGCAGCAAAGGGATGACATCTACCGGCAAGATTGGAGATAAATCTCCGCAAGAAAGCGAGCTTACCCTGAAAAGATCTCAACTGGGTAAGACTCCTAGGAGGTTTCAAGTCCACTATGGCCTTGATCATGGAGGGATAAATCTCAATGCCACGATAGCGAACAATAAAACCAAGAAACTTTCCTGCACTAACTCCAAATGCACACTTTAAGGGATTCATCTTCAAATCATGCTTTCTCAAGCGCTCAAAAACGATTCGTAGGTCTCGGAGGTGATCACTACGGACCTTGCTCTTGACCACTAAATCATCCACATAGCATTCAACTTGCTCATGAATCAACTCATCAAAAATGATAGTCATGGCACGCTGATAGGTGGCCCCGGCATTCTTGAGGCCAAAGGGCATCACCTTGTAACAAAACACACCTATGGGGGTGCGAAAAGCAGTGAATTTCTCATCTTCAGGGGCCATCTTAATCTGATTGTAACCAGATGAACCATCCATGAAGGAGAAAATGCTATGGGACGAAGCAATATCAACCATGAGTTCAGGGATAGGAAGAGGAAAATCATCCTTAGGACATGCCTTATTCAAATCACGGAAGTCTATACAGACACGGATCTGACCATTCTTCTTCCGGACTGGAACAACATTGGCAAGCCAAGTGGGATACTTCTCTTCACGAACAAAACCAGCTTCTATAAGCTTCTTAGTCTCGGCGATCACCTGTTGTTCAATCTCTAACCTCATCCGACGAGGTGACTGCTTAACAGGGACTGCATCAGGACTAATAGCTAACTTATGTACTGCTACTTCTGGATCTAAACCAAGCATCTCGGTGTAGTTCCAGGCAAAACAATCTTTAAACTCAGAAATGAGTGCAACATACTCTTGAGCCTCTGATTCGGATAGCAAAGCTCTATGAAAAATAGGTCGAGGATCCGACTCAGTGCCCAAATTGATTTCACGCAACTCATCCATGGCAGAGCTGGCGCCATCTTCGAATTCACGTGGAGCATCAAGGACCCTGTCCTCATTCTCTTCCGGGTCTTCATCATCGGAGATGGAAACAACCGGATAAGAATGAGAGACGACCCGAATGTTGGTGGAAGGGGACTGATCCTCTTGAGAATAGCCTATACCTTGCCCAGTTCGAGGAAAATCAGTTCGCCAAATACGGGCCTGCTGTTGGGCCTGTCTACCTGACCAAGTCGAAGGGACAATGCCTCGTTCAACAAAATTATCAACAGCAGGGGAAAAGTACCGAGGAACCGGCATGATCTCATCATCCACAGTGGATTCCACAGGACCCTGTATGTCAGTACTCTGTGGGACGCCTACACTGTGAAACAACGATGCATGCCAAGAAGATTGTGCTGGTACATAGAGAGTGTGCAGCTCTTGTACAGAACGCCTATCTAAGGGTGGTGCACCGCGAACACTGGCGGAAGGTGTAGGGGAAGGTTGAGGAGGAGATTCCTCAATTCTCATCCCGTACATCTGGCGAGAAAGGGATTGTTGACTAGTAGTCTGACGTCCGACATCTCCGTCGTCGTCTGAATCACTATCAACAACCAAACCACCATGAGGAATCAAACTCCTATGAAATGTGGGATAGGAGTTGTGATCAACACTAAAGGCAGGTGAAGGAACTGAACGACGAGGAACATCAATCATCTCATCATCAGAGTCGGACTCAACAGTCAAAGGAGAAGTGTATAATTGCGAAGGAGGAGGGATTCGAGCATCAAAGTTCCTCGGAGGGCGAACTGACTCTCTACCTCGACCTCTACCACGCAATCCCCTACCTCTACTAGGGGGAACATCGTGCCTGAGTACAAACCGTAAAGATTCCTCCGGGTCTGTAGTGGAAACATCTGCTCCAATCTCAACCTGTGATGGACCCTGTGCAAGTGGCTGCATAGGACCCTGTGCAAGTGGCTGCATAGGACCCTGTACAACACTAGCGGGTATCACTGGTGACTGGGCAGTTGGAGGTCTACGAACTTTCCGAGGCATGTAATGCTCGGCATCATCATAAATAGAGACCTCATGCACGACAAAAGGTTGAATATCTCCAAGAATGGAAAACTCCACATCATTCCTCATATACTTCATGCACTGGTGTAGTGTAGAGGGCACCATTCCATATTCATGTATCCAAGGCCTTCCTAAGAGAGCCTTGTATGAGGTATCTGCCTCAATGACATGAAACTTTGCCTCAGTCAAAAGATCTCCAAAACGCAAAGGCAAAGTGATGGAACCTAGAGCCCGCTGACCTTGATCATTAAAACCCTTCAGCATAATCTTATCTGAAGTGAGCTTTAAGTGAACAAGGGAGAGACTCTGCAGGGTGGCATGATTAAGGATATTAACTGAAGCTCCTTGGTCAATGAGGACCCTGTTCAACTCATAACCATTTACTTCAGTGGTGACGTACAAGGGACGGTTGTGATCAGAAGTCCCTAGGAGAAGATCCTGGTCTGAAAAGGTAATGCATGGCATCTCTCTCAAATAGCATGCATCCTTAACTGACTCAGTGGCAAAAAAGGCTTGATAAGATTCTGGTTCAAGTAAAGCTTTTACCAAAGTCTCTCTCAAGTCAGAAGACATCATAAGTGCATCGTACACACTAAGGAGAGAAGGAATCTTTCTCAAATGAGCCAACACATTGTAATCAACATCCAACTGAGGGCCTTTTCCCTTCTCCTTAGCAGGTGCTTGAGGAGGAGGGATAGGATCATCCTGTTGGGTAATGATGTTTCTATCTTTCTCTTTATTATTTTTAGCCATTTTAGGTGGTAGGACCTTACCTGAACGCAACTGTATCTCTCGTATTGAGTCGGACTCAATAGAGGACTCAATTTGTTCAGGTGACATGGCTTGTGTTGGTTCGACAAAAAGTGATTGAGGAGTGTTCCCAGATTCATCTTCCGAATCCATGTAACAACCTCCTTCGGGAATAGCAAACACAGGCTCTTCTTCACACTCAAACTCTTCTCCAAAAGAAGGATCATCATCATTTTCAGAAATAACTAAAACAGAAGAAGAACGAGTGCTAGAAAAAGTAAAACTAGGGGGAACAAGACACCAAAAATAGCCAGAATCATCTTCTTCCATTAATTCATCATCAGTTGAAGGGAGAACAAAATCCTTCAGCGTAAGTGCTGGAAGAGATCCTGTCTTCCCCTCAGAAGTTACAACAAATTTCTCTCTTTCATACATCTTTCTAATACAAGTAGAAGTAGAAGAAATGTGCTCAGTAGGCACTACAACAGAAGAAGAGAAAGAAACTGGCAAAGAAACTGGGCTGGCAACTGTCGACTTGGCCTGTGGGGGCCTCCTCTCAACTGCCTCTGAACTCTGAACTGCCCGTCTGATCATACCCCTTGTCTTGCGAGAAAGTGCAAGCTGCCACTCTTCCCCAGAACTAAGAGGTGCTCTACTATCACTGCTCTGAACACCACACTGACTGTCACACTGACTGGAGCTAGTAATCATCTGAACAACCTGAGCAACTTTGCCTTGAGGATTCACTAGGTCACTGTCCTGCAAGTGAATTTCACCCTTAGCCATAAGGCTCTCCACTCTATCTTTGAACACATAACAATCTTCAATCACATGACCAATATGTCTATGGAATGGACAATACAAAGGATGCTCTGTCTGCCCCTCCTCTTCCACTCTCCTGTTGGGTGGAAATGTCAAAATGTTCTTCTTAACCAAAAACTTGAAGATCTTCTTCACACTCTCCCTTTTAAAGGGATACTCCTTGCTAAGCCTCTCTTGTAGATACTGTTGGTTTTCTGGAGTTCTGTAAGAGGGCCTAGGCTGCTGACTCTGGGGTCGTGGCTGAAACTGTACAGGAGGCTGTACTGGTGGTGGTAACTGAGGTCGGGGCTGAAACTGAGGTCGAGGTGGTGGTGGACGCTGTGGTGCTGAACTAACCATGGGCCTCTTGCCCTTATCATGAGCATCAAAAGTACTATGCACTTCTCCCTTCCTAGGAGATGGTGCCCCAGAAAACTCCAAACGCTGAGGTCTACGGATGGGTTGACTCTCAACCTTAGGAGGGACTGCACTGGGTATGCTGTCCTGTAGGCTAGTGACTTTGGTTAACAATTTCTGAAAGGTTCGAATGCTGAAACCCTTCAGATAAGGAGCAATAGGACCATCAATATTCTTCAACAGAATCTCAACTGCATGCTGCTCTTGCAGTTGAGGTTCACACTGAAGACTAAGGTTTCTCCACCTAACTATATAGTTAGGTAGAGACTCGTGGGGGCGCTGTCTGGTCACTACCAACTCACCAACAGTCACTCTATGCTCTGTACTAATGAACCTCTGCACAAACAACTGTTCCATCTCAGCAAAAGTGCGAACAGAATCGTTGGGGAGATCGGCATACCACTCGAATGCCACTCCCCCTAAGCTACTGACAAACAGTCTAAGCATCAAAGCATCATTTCCTCCAATGTTACAACATATGGCCCGATACTGAGCCACATGTTGCCTCGGGTTCCCAAACCCATCAAACACTCGAAAACGAGGAGGAACAAAACCAGCGGGATAAGGCTCCCGCTCGTACTCTACCGGGTAGGGGCGACCTCTACTAACAGAATCCCCAGACTTTCTAGAAGCTATAGCCTTGTCAACCCTCTGTGCAATCATATCCTGAATCTGAACTGGTGACAACTGAACAGACTGACTCTGGACTGGCACACTCAACTGTACTGCTGGTGGAGACATCGGAACTGTCCTCTGAACCCTATCAACTCTAACAGGCTCTGGGGCTGGCGACTATGGTGCTACTGCCTCGTCTCTGGATGCAGTAGGAGTAACTACATCCATGACATGGGGTGTAGCCCCCAACGCCGTCAACTGGGCGGTCATCGCCGCCATGGCTCTTGCCATCTCCGACATCTGAGTCTGTAACTGCAAGACTGTAACATCCGTGTCTACTGAACGGGGAGGTCCACCCTGTGCTGAGGTGGAAGGAACATCGGCCTCCCCTTGTTCCTCCAAATCATCGTACTGCTCATGCTGCTCGTCTGACGTGCCACGCCTCGTGACAACACAAACATGGTGAACGGGGATGTCTTCATCTTACTCTCCTCCGAGTAAGTCCTCATCGGAAGTCTGATGAAGAGCATCAATGTACGGACCCAAAGGAGAAGAAATCCTAAGGGGACTAGGAGCAACAACTGGCTCCACTCGAGCCCGAGTACTACTATCAACATCTACTGCATCAATATCCATCTGAACTGGCACTGACACTGAAGGGACTGTATCAACTCGCCGAATCGTACCAACTGTCTGCTCAGTCTCGACAGGCTCATCCACCTGCCGACGTCTCCAAACCCATCTACTACGACGGGACCCGGTAGGAACATCTAACTGAGTGGAGGGGGCAACGACAACTGAACCAAGCTGGGATCGGATAGGCTCTGACTGTGGGCGACGTCCATGACGGCGAGGGCGTCGTCCAGCAGCAGGGGCACCTGCCTGAGGTCTATCAGTAGGAACAACTCTAGTCTGCTGTCGTGGTGGCTGTCCTCTCTGCCACCGGTAACTCTGTCTGACTGACTATCGCTGCAACTGAGAATGCACCTGAGAGATCTGATGGAGTAACCTCTCCTCACTAACACGCCCTCTACCGCGCGCTGAACGGATAATGCTTCGGATCCTCTGAGTGAGGGTCCGAGTGACAGTATCCCTGGGGACTCGAGCGCGAGGAAGAGTAGTGGGGACAGGAGGGGCTGCTGCAATGTGGGCAGCGTCCTCCTCGTCACCACTATGCACTAGAGGGGAAAAGCGTCCTCCCTGGACTGCGTCAATCTCAGGGGCAACTACGATATCTGAAATTGGGGTAACTACTCATCTACGTGGCTCCCGCTGTAAGGGAACCATCCTCTGCTGAACTGGCTCCTGTTGAGCCACAGAATCTGCCATCCGCTGAACTGCTGCATCGGACGCCGCTAAACGTAATCTCCTGTTCCTATTTCTCCTAGCCCTTCTCCCAAGGCCGGAGGTGGAAGAAGACGCTACATCAGTACCCACAGCCGGTACTGGAGGAACAGGGACTACTGACTGAGGGGGTGTCGGGGTCTCCTCGGCAGTCTCGGGGTGAGAAAGCCGGGTGAACACAGAAACCCGACGGGTAGGAGGTGGAGGAAGCTCGGCCTGAGCAACCCTCTTCCTCGAAGAGGAAGGAGGAGGGGAGACTCGAGCACGAGTAGCCTCGACAGGAACGACAGGTAGCGGAACTGCCACTGGCTGCCGGCGCTGAGGGGCCGGGGCGACACGAACAACAGGAGCGACAGGCGCTGGCCGCCTGATCGCCGGACGAACAGGGTGAACAGGAAGTGGCCTAGGCACTGGCTGCCTAACCACCGGGCGCACTGGCTGCGCACGAACAGCAACTGGACGAACGGGTGCTCGGGCTGGCTGCCGAGCAACGGGTCGTCCGAAAGGTCGCATAGCTGCGCGTCCTCTCCTCTGAGGTGGAGAGAATGCGGCAGCCTCGGAGGGGGTCGGCCCGCCAAGAGTGACGTACGCCGAATCGGTAAAAGAACCGAAGGTGATTCCCCCTACAGGTGGGCTCGTCAACAGGGACTCAGGGAGTGTCACCTGTGAGTCAGAGCCAAAACAGAAGGTAACGGACGGACCTGAATACGCCATTTCTACTGTCTGCTACCACAAACAATAACAATTAGCGTAAACAAAAGCACCGGAAGGCACGAGAAAGAAAGGGACGGAATAGCCTGTAAAGGCTAGAAGAGGAAGAACCTAACTAAGGAACACTAAACCCGGGGTGCACACAAGAGGAGATAATTTAACATCCGAAGATGGAGAGAGAAACCAGTCCCACCGTGGTCGCCAGAAATCTGTGGGTCTCCGAAAGGGTTCCGCTCGTGTGGTTCGAATGCAAAGGGTACGATCACACTATCCCGTAGGACAAAATGGTCGTAAGCCTTTACAATCGACACAAGCAGGCCGATGGAAGAGCAGAGGAGTTATAGATACGATTAGCCATGGAGGATAGCGGGTTCTCACCTACACACCTCGATGGATAATAATATCTATAACCCTAAATTCACGAGATTTCCCCTATTCGACACATCAGCATCGAATAGAGTTTATTTGATTGTGGGGATCGGTTTCCTACGGGCGCAAGCCCCCATAGTTAATTACATCTTAGACCTTGATCTAAGAAGACTCTCGATTAAGGATGGTAGATTATCTCCTCTAAAGTGGGTTTAGTGCAAGGGGATTTTCTAGGCTTTCCTATCAAAGGGAAGAAGGTCCTAATTGGCTTAATCAATCACACATTGTTCATTCAACATCCGGTCGGCTCGGAGAAGTGGAAAAACTGGAGAAAAAGAGATATCACGCATTTGAACAAGCATGAGAGAAAGAGGGAGGTGGCGTCATCTGTGTGACGCGGATGGGCAGGATTTATAGCTTCTGAAAGGATGGATAGCTTACCCACCAATAAGGTGTATAGGGGTATACTCGTACCACTCACCTTTAGACCCTAAATCTATAAAAGACGTAGTGTTGCACACACAACACTAACATCTACGACCTAGCTAATGCAATCCTGGACTTATTCCTTGTCTGACAAAGGAAGCCAGCTAAAACCACCTAATCGTGTAAAATCCATGCTGTCCAGTCTGTATGAAAGATGGGAGGGTAGTTTAGACACTGAAATTTGGGATCGACAAACTAGAGAAATCCCTAATTGATCCCACACTTATGAGTGGTATGATGCTCCTAAAACTAATGCAATTAAATCTTAATTTTAATTAGTTACTAATGCAATTATGCTGGTTAAAGTCTTCAATCAATGATGTATGAAATTTTAAAAAGGTTTATAGAAAAATAGTTTTTGAATGACTAAACTTCCCCAGGTCCGGCACTTCATCCTCATAGGCCAGATTATCCGGACTCTACCCTCAGGCGGGAAATTTGTCTATAGAAGAGAGAATGCGTGCATGCGCCCCCGGACGATTCCGGCTATTCCCTAAAATCGTTATGGTTTCTATGTGAATTAATCTTAAATTTTTATTATTAATTATGAGTAGAAGAATTTTTATCCTAAAGAGCCTAACGGTCAGACACAAGCACATGCAAGAAAGAAACCTATGAAAAGCATGCTGGTTCTACTGCGCAATCAGAGTAAACAAGCAATCAACAGAAACAAAATCCACGAAAAGAGTGTCCATGGCAAGTGCCATACAATATTACATCACAGAGTACAGTAAGTAAAGGTGGCCGGGCTCCACCGACAACAACCCGGAAACGACGCAAATCTTTAAGATGGGGCATTTTACATCTTCAGTCTTCTTCTTCACTTCCTTGATTCGTCTTTGGATCGTCTTCTTTCCTTCCGGCTCCTTGTAGTGAATTCTCCGAAAGGATGCCCAAATGAAAAAGGAAACCCCCTGTAGGGGTTTACTTTTCCCTTTGGACTCCTACTCATTTAAAATGCCCCATTTTAACGATTTTCACAAAAATACTATCAAATACATTACATCAGAAAAGAGAAAATCTAGACTCTCCTGCAGGGGTTATCCTAAGCAGTTATAATAAAAATTTCACCCAAGCAGTTATATATATAGAAATGCTGAAAAATAAATCACACTTTGTAATATTTCAAACTGCTCCAGTATCGTCCAGGCCGATCTGGGATCGTCCTGGGACGATCTGTATATTTCAGCTCCAGGTTTTGCCCAGAATTTGCTCTAAGTGATTTCCTGTAGGGATCGTCCAGGCCGATCGAGGCATCGTCCCGGGACGATCAGTGGATGGCACAAGTCAGTGAATGGAGGTTTTTATCGCCTATGAATAGTAAACATCGGCCTGAAAAATCGTCCCAGGACGATGGGTTTTGGTCTGATCGTCCAGGCCGATCTGGACGATCGGCCAGGCCGATCTGTGTATTATAAAGCTGATTTGAGTCATTTTGGAGAGAGAGAAATATTAAAAAAATAAATATCTGATTTTTCGTCTGAGGAGAGAGAAAAAGAGCATTTTGGAAAAGTTGATTTCGGGAAGACGCGGAGCCGTTTTCGAGCGAAGTGACTGTTGAGGAATTTGCTGTGCTCGAGGTAAGGCACATTCTACCTTTCTCAATTTTCAGTTCCGTCGAGGTTGGCGGTATTTTTCTGTCCGGATTTAGTTTTCGTTACGGTTTTTCGTCCGTATCTTTCGATTGGTTCAGTTTTTTTTACCGCGTAAGTTTCTGTATATTGTTGCCGTGCCGGGTGTGCACGTTTGATTATATTTTGAAGATTTTCGTCCGGGTATTTTTGATTCGACTGTATTTTTAGTCGACCTGATTTTTCTGTGAAATTGGAAATTATCTGTACAGTAGAATAAATGTTCTGGAATGTGATTATCTATATTCTGTGCGAATTCGGTGAATTTTTTTTGCAGGAATTTTGTGTAAATTCTGTATACTGCCGTTGTGCTGCCCGATTTTCGGGTAATTTTCTGAAATGTCCGGATTTCTTCTGAATTGAAATGCTATGTGATTAAGCTATAAAAGGGAGTTATAAGGGGCCTGAATCCTATGAGATTCAGTTAGTGAAACGGGAAATTCTGAAATGAGCTCAATATACATTTTGATATCTGTTTCGTTCCGGATCCGATGAATTCTATTCTGGTGCTATAAGCACATTTGTTTTGGTGCCGTGAGCACAAAGGGAGACATAAGGGGCCTGGATCCTACGAGATTCAGTCAGTGTCTGGGAAGGGAGGCATAAGGGGCCGGAATCCGTAGAGATTCCGTCAGTGTCAGGGCATTAGCTATATGTATCTGTTCTGTTTCTGTATCTATTCTGTTCTGTACGAAATTGTAATTCTGATATGATATGCTCCGTACGATTCTGATTTCCGATTTTGACTCTGTGATTTGTTCTGTTCTGATATGATCTGTACGATTCCGATTCTGATTTGATATCTGTCCGTATGAGTTCTGATTTCCGATTCTGTTCCGATTTCTGATCTGATTTCTGTCTGATGAGTTTGGTTTTGGTTTCTGAGAATTTAGATTGGTGGTTTGTTGCTTTGCTGAGCTGTTGAGCTCACCCTTGCTTTCTGGTGGTTTTCAGGTTCTGGGAAGGGCAAGGAGGTCCAGGATTAGTTTCAGAGTCTGATCCGATTAGGTACTTTTGTACTTTTTGATTTTTGTACAGTCATGGCTTTCCTGTTCTGTCTTTCTTTCTGTTGAAAGCCATGTACTGTTCTGTAGATGATTATTTTGAGGAAATGAAAGATAGATGTTTTGTTCCGCTGCATTTGATGTTTTAGTAGCTCTGTCTGTTGTTCTGTTTGATTTCTGTTGAGTTAAGAATTTGGAAGTTCAGTTCAGCAACCTAATCCAAAGCCAGATCCTGGATAAGAAGGTTTCGTCGCGATCCGGCTCGGGCGGGATCCGTCCCCGTCGGGTCGGGTCGTGACAAGCTTTTGTGGTATCAGAGCACTGGTTTTGGAAACTGGTTGGATTGTAAAACAGAGCTTTAGGAAGTGATCAGTGAGTCTGTCTGGGAGGTAGTTTTGAGTCGTTTGGCTTTTTATTGTGTTATTTTGTGTTGTTTTTGTGATAGTTTTCCGGATTTTCTGGATTTTTCTGTATGGATCAGCCAGACCCAGACATGACAGACGGTCAGAGTGATGATCAGGCAGCACCAGTGGGGAGTACAGCCCCAGTGGTCGGTGCTGACACACTGTCCCAGTTTGCTTCGTTGGTTGCTCAGATGATGAGCGAGACTCAGAGCAGAGCTTCTACTGTTAGATCTGAGGACATTGACAGACACCTGCAGTTATTTTTGAGGTTGAAGCCTCCGAGGTTTGAGGGCGCTGTTGAGCCCAGAGCTGCTGAGGAGTGGCTGAGGAGATTGGAGAAGACTTTTGACGGGATGCAGTGTCCTGCAGACAGGAAGGTCCCGTTAGCTGTTTTTCTGTTGGACGGAGAGGCTGAGCACTGGTGGGACGGCCAGCAGGCAGCCAGATTTCAGGGCAGATTGAACTCTTTGATCACTTGGGAAGAGTTCACTGAGGTGTTCAGAGACTGGTTTGTTCCCCCTTCTGCACGACAGCAGATGCAGGAGAGTTTTCTGAGGTTGGTTCAGGGGAGCAAGACGGTGATGCAGTACGAGGCTGAGTTTACTGCATTAGCCAGGTACGCTCCGCAGCTGGTTAGCACTTCTGCTGAGAGGTGTTACCGATTTCTGAGAGGCTTACGAGACACTTTGAGGCAGCCTCTGATACCGTTCCGGATTTCTGATTTCTCTGAGCTTGTGGAGCGAGCTCGTCTGATTGAGAACGACATGACGACTACTCAGCAGCGGTGGTCTGCGAGTAGGAAGAGGTTTGGAGGAGATACTTCTGGCAGTGGTTCCTCTGGGAAGAGGAGATTTGTTTCTGGTTCTGGATCTGGAGATTCCAGAAGGAGCGGAGGATCGTCTGGTACTGCTACCAGTACGACTGGTTCTGGATCTGTCAGTTCGGCACCTGTGTGCCAGAGTTGTGGACGGCGACACCATGGCCAGTGCTACAGGATAGCTGGTCTTTGTTTCAGATGCGGTCAGCCGGGACATAGGATTGCAGAATGTCCACAGATGGGCTATGAGCAGCGATCTGAGGGCTTCGTCAGACCTGTTGGTTCAGCAGCAGGAAGACCGAGGACTGTTCCTCCACGTCCTGAGGGATTTGCTGGTAGAGGTGGTGGTTCTAGTTCTGCACCACGGAGACCACCTACGATTCAGAGGGAGCAGAGTTCTGTTGCTTCAGCTCCTGTTCCAGTTCAGCCCCGAGTTTACAGCTTGAGTCAGCAGGAGGCTCGAGATGCTCCGGATGTTGTGACAGGTACGGTTTACATTTCTGATCAGCCCTGTCGTGTTTTGTTTGACTCTGGAGCGAGTCATTCTTTTCTGTCCGAGCATTGTTTTGAGACTTTACGTTTGGATTCGATGGTTTTACCGGTTTCTCTGTCTGTGATTTTACCGGCTGGGAATCCATTGATTGCTCGACAGTTTTGTTTGTGTGAGATTGAGATTTCTGGCAAGAAGTGGAAATCGAGTTTGATTCGATTGCCGATTTCTTCGTATGATGTGATTCTGGGAATGGATTGGCTGAGTCAGTATGAGGCTCAGATTGACTGTCTGAAGAAGCAAGTGAGTTTGCTTGTGGCTGGAGAGAGAGTTGTATTTCAGGGATTACGAGGTGTTCTCTCCAGTCTGATTTCTGCGTTAGAGGTGAGCAGAATGTGGAAGAAAGGATATCCAGTATTTTTAGCTTCGGTGCGGGATCTGAACCTAGAGGTTGGTTCTGTTTCTGAGATCCCTGTGGTACGGGAGTTTGCTGATGTTTTTCCTGAGGAGTTGGTTGGTTTACCTCCGGATAGAGATGTGGAGTTCTCTATCGATGTTTTTCCGGGTACAGCTCCTATATCAAAAGCTCCGTACAGGATGGCACCGAAAGAACTTTCTGAGTTGAAAGTTCAGCTTCAGGAGTTGGTTGACAGAGGGTTTGTACGCCCTAGTGTTTCGCCCTGGGGAGCACCTGTTCTGTTTGTGAAGAAGAAGGACGGTACACTCCGTATGTGTATTGATTACAGAGATTTGAACAAGGTCACGATCAAGAACAAGTATCCTTTGCCTCGGATTGACGACTTGTTTGATCAGCTTTCCGGATCTTCGGTATTTTCGAAGATTGATTTGCGATCCGGATACTATCAGGTGAAGGTGAAGGAATCTGATGTGGTAAAGACTGCTTTCAGTACTCGGTACGGGCACTACGAGTTCTTGGTTATGCCTTTTGGGGTAACCAATGCGCCTGCTATTTTCATGGATCTGATGAACCGAGTATTCAGGGAGTATTTGGATCAGTTTGTGATCGTCTTCATTGACGATATTCTGGTATATTCTGCATCTGAGGATGAACATGCCAGACATCTGAGGATTGTGTTGGAGACTCTGAGGAGGCATCAGCTGTATGCCAAGTTCTCCAAGTGTGAATTCTGGCTGAAGAGCATTTCTTTTCTGGGGCATGTGATTAGCGGAGAAGGCATTTCTGTAGATCCCCAGAAGATTCTGGCAGTTGCTGATTGGCCAAGGCCGACTACGGTATTTGAGGTACGTAGTTTCTTGGGCATGGCCGGGTATTATAGGAAGTTTGTGAAAGGATTTTCACAGATTTCGACTCCTCTGACGAGACTGACTCAGAAGTCAGTACCTTTTGTTTGGACACCGGAGTGTGAAGCTAGTTTTCAGCGGTTGAAGGATTGTTTGACTTCAGCTCCAGTGTTGGCGCTTCCGTCAGGTACGGAAGGTTTTCAGGTGTTCAGTGATGCTTCACTGAAAGGATTGGGATGTGTTCTGATGCAGCACGGTCAGGTAATTGCTTATGCTTCGAGACAGTTAAAGCCACATGAGAAGAATTACCCGACGCATGATTTGGAGTTAGCTGCAGTTGTTTTTGCTTTGAAGATTTGGCGTCATTACCTGTATGGCGTCACATGTGAGATGTTTACTGATCATAAGAGCCTGAAGTACATTTTTACTCAGAAGGATCTGAATCTGAGACAGAGGAGGTGGCTCGAGTTGATCAAGGACTATGACCTGACTATTCAGTATCAGCCTGGAAAGGCGAATGTGGTAGCAGATGCTTTGAGCAGGAAGTCTTCTGGATTCTCAGGTATTCAGCTTACTTGTGATGACTTTCTGATTCGTGATTTGGAGAGATTGCAGTTGGAGGTGATTTCCTCCAGTGATTTGGAATTGACTCAGATGAGCATTCAGTCTTCTTTGGAAGCACGGATTCAAGAAGCCCAGAAGTCAGATTCTGATTATTCGAAGTTGATAGCTCAGATTGGATCTGGTAAGACTCCTGAACTTCGAATTTCTGATTCTGGTGCTATTTTCTGTAAGAACAGGTTGTGGGTACCTGTGTCTGGAGATTTGAGACGGGAGATTCTGTATGAATCTCATCATTCAGGCTACACTGTTCATCCAGGCAGTGGTAAGATGTACGCTGATATGAAGCTTTTGTTCTGGTGGCCTGGGATGAAGAAGGATGTGGCGGAGTTTGTGTCGAGATGCGAAGCCTGTCAGTTGGTGAAGGCAGAGCATCAACGACCAGGTGGATTGTTGCAGTCGTTGCCTATCCCTGAGTGGAAATGGGAGGAGGTAACGATGGATTTTGCTATGGGTTTTCCTCGTTCACGACAAGGACACGATGCTATTTGGGTAGTTGTGGATCGATTGACGAAGTCAGCCCATTTTCTTCCGATCAGACAGACGGATTCAGTTGAACGCTTGGCACAGATTTATGTGAAAGAGATAGTCAGATTGCACGGCGTGCCTCGCGTGATTGTATCTGATCGAGATGGACGCTTTACTTCCAGACTTTGGAAGGGCATTCAGCAAGGCTTGGGTACGAAATTGCATTTCAGTACAGCCTTTCATCCTCAGACCGACGGACAGTCTGAGAGGACTATTCAGGTACTGGAAGATCTGTTGAGGCTTTGTGTTCTGGACTTTAGTGGAAGCTGGGAAGATCATATCCCACTGATTGAGTTTGCTTATAACAACAGTTTTCAGTCCAGTATCGGTATGGCACCATACGAGGCTCTGTATGGCAGGAAGTGCCGTACTCCTTTGACTCTGACGGAGGTCGGAGATAGGCAGGCTTTGGGGGCCACTTTTGCTGATGAAACTGCTCAGAAGATTCATTTGATAAGAGAAAGATTGAAAGCCGCTCAAGATCGTCAGCAGAAGTATTACAATCAGAAGCACAGATTTGTTGAGTTTCAAGTCGGTGACTTTGTGTACGTCAAAGTCAGCCCGATGAAAGGTGTGAGCAGATTTGGTCAGGTAAGCAAGCTGAGTCCAAGGTATGTTGGACCATTTGAGATTTTGGAAAGAATTGAAAAAGCTGCTTATCGCCTATTGCTTTCTGACTCTATGCCTGATGTGCATAATGTGTTTCATGTATCCACTCTGAGGAAGTGGGTATCCGACTCTGGGAAGAAGGTATCAGCTGACGAGGTTGAGATTCAGGAGAATCTGGCGTACAAGGAAGAGCCAGAGTTGATTTTAGCGTACGACGTCCGCAAGTTAAGAAAGAAAGAGATTCCGATGGTTAAAGTCCAGTGGAAGCACCGGACTGCACGGGAAGCAACTTGGGAAAAGGAGTCTGATATGAGACGGTCGTACCCGTACTTGTTTTGACTGAGTTTGGATTGGATAATGTCGAAGACGACATTTTTCTGAGTTGGGGAGATTGTAATATTTCAAACTGCTCCAGTATCGTCCAGGCCGATCTGGGATCGTCCTGGGACGATCTGTGTATTTCAGCTCCAGGTTTTGCCCAGAATTTGCTCTAAGTGATTTCCTGTAGGGATCGTCCAGGCCGATCGAGGCATCGTCCCGGGACGATCAGTGGATGGCACAAGTCAGTGAATGGAGGTTTTTATCGCCTATGAATAGTAAACATCGGCCTGAAAAATCGTCCCAGGACGATGGGTTTTGGTCTGATCGTCCAGGCCGATCTGGACGATCGGCCAGGCCGATCTGTGTATTATAAAGCTGATTTGAGTCATTTTGGAGAGAGAGAAATATTAAAAAAATAAATATCTGATTTTTCGTCTGAGGAGAGAGAAAAAGAGCATTTTGGAAAAGTTGATTTCGGGAAGACGCGGAGCCGTTTTCGAGCGAAGTGACTGTTGAGGAATTTGCTGTGCTCGAGGTAAGGCACATTCTACCTTTCTCAATTTTCAGTTCCGTCGAGGTTGGCGGTATTTTTCTGTCCGGATTTAGTTTTCGTTACGGTTTTTCGTCCGTATCTTTCGATTGGTTCAGTTTTTACCGCGTAAGTTTCTGTATATTGTTGCCGTGCCGGGTGTGCACGTTTTGATTATATTTTGAAGATTTTCGTCCGGGTATTTTTGATTCGACTGTGTTTTTAGTCGACCTGATTTTTCTGTGAAATTAGAAATTATCTGTACAGTAGAATAAATGTTCTGGAATGTGATTATCTATATTCTGTGCGAATTCGGTGAATTTTCTTTGCAGGAATTTTGTGTAAATTCTGTATACTGCCGTTGTGCTGCCCGATTTTCGGGTAATTTTCTGAAATGTCCGGATTTCTTCTGAATTGAAATGCTATGTGATTAAGCTATAAAAAGGGAGTTATAAAGGGCCTGAATCCTATGAGATTCAGTTAGTGAAACGGGAAATTCTGAAATGAGCTCAATATACATTTTGATATCTGTTTCGTTCCGGATCCGATGAATTCTGTTCTGGTGCTATAAGCACATTTGTTTTGGTGCCGTGAGCACAAAGGGAGACATAAGGGGCCTGGATCCTACGAGATTCAATCAGTGTCTGGGAAGGGAGGCATAAGGGGCCGGAATCCGTAGAGATTCCGTCAGTGTCAGGGCATTAGCTATATGTATCTGTTCTGTTTCTGTATCTATTCTGTTCTGTACGAAATTGTAATTCTGATATGATATGCTCCGTACGATTCTGATTTCCGATTTTGACTCTGTGATTTGTTCTGTTCTGATATGATCTGTACGATTCCGATTCTGATTTGATATCTGTCCGTATGAGTTCTGATTTCCGATTCTGTTCCGATTTCTGATCTGATTTCTGTCTGATGAGTTTGGTTTTGGTTTTCTGAGAATTTAGATTGGTGGTTTGTTGCTTTGCTGAGCTGTTGAGCTCACCCTTGCTTTCTGGTGGTTTTCAGGTTCTGGGAAGGGCAAGGAGGTCCAGGATTAGTTTCAGAGTCTGATCCGATTA
>CM028359.1:5368986-5493515 GCA_016618105.1 Dendrobium huoshanense | reverse complement strand
AATCTCCAAAGATTTTCACCCAGCACGATTGCTCCAATACTGAACGGCCAACTCAAGTCCTACAATCAGGGCTTCGTACTCAGCTTCATTATTAGTACGGGGCTCTGAAAGACTGTAAGAGTAACGGAGGGTATGGCCTTCAGGAGACACAAAAACAAGCCCCAAACCTACTCTAACCACAGGAGTTTCGTAAGGACGTAGTGATTTGATGGAAGAAGCTCCATCAAGTAAAACTCCCAGTAGAGGACTCCTGCTCTTCCACACTCATGACTTTTGTCGGGCAAATCGTCATTAAGTGGGGAATCTGCAGGGATCGGGTGGAAAGCAAGAAAATCAGCTAGAGCCTGTCCTTTGACGGCCCGCTGAGGGACAAAAGTAATGTCAAACTGCAGCAAAATCATGGACCATCGTGCCAAACGACCTGACAAAGTCGGACGGGTCATCAGGTACTGCAAAGGGTTGACTCGAGAAATCAAACTGATCTTGTGTGAGAGCATATAGTGTCTAAGCTTCTGCACAGCAAAGATCAAAGCCAACACTGCTTTTCCATTGCCGGGTTATTTTAGCTCTGCAGGAATTAATCGTCTGCTAAGGTAATACAAGGCGTTCTCTTTGCTTCCTCATTTTCTTGAGCTAAAAGTGCACCAAGAACTCATCCAAGGCAGTAGTGTAAAGGATCAACGGTTTACCCAGGGATCGGTGCAGCTAACACTGGGGGATTCGTCAGGTAAGCGCTTTATGCTCTCAAAGGCCTCCTGACAATTCTTATCCCAATGGAAACGGGCATCCTTCTTCGCTAAAGCAGCAAAGGGATGACATCTACCGGCAAGATTGGAGATAAATCTCCGCAAGAAAGCGAGCTTACCCTGAAAAGATCTCAACTGGGTAAGACTCCTAGGAGGTTTCAAGTCCACTATGGCCTTGATCATGGAGGGATAAATCTCAATGCCACGATAGCGAACAATAAAACAAGAAACTTTCCTGCACTAACTCCAAATGCACACTTTAGGGATTCATCTTCAAATCATGCTTTCTCAGCGCTCAAAACGATTCGTAGGTCTCGGAGGTGATCACTACGGACCTTGCTCTTGACCACTAAATCATCCACATAGCATTCAACTTGCTCATGAATCAACTCATCAAAAATGATAGTCATGGCACGCTGATAGGTGGCCCCGGCATTCTTGAGGCCAAAGGGCATCACCTTGTAACAAACACACCTATGGGGGTGCGAAAAGCAGTGAATTTCTCATCTTCAGGGGCCATCTTAATCTGATTGTAACCAGATGAACCATCCATGAAGGAGAAAATGCTATGGGACGAAGCAATATCAACCATGAGTTCAGGGATAGGAAGAGGAAAATCATCCTTAGGACATGCCTTATTCAAATCACGGAAGTCTATACAGACACGGATCTGACCATTCTTCTTCCGGACTGGAACAACATTGCAAGCCAAGTGGGATACTTCTCTTCACGAACAAAAACCAGCTTCTATAAGCTTCTTAGTCTCGGCGATCACCTGTTGTTCAATCTCTAACCTCATCCGACGAGGTGACTGCTTAACAGGGACTGCATCAGGACTAATAGCTAACTTATGTACTGCTACTTCTGGATCTAAACCAAGCATCTCGGTGTAGTTCCAGGCAAAACAATCTTTAAACTCAGAAATGAGTGCAACATACTCTTGAGCCTCTGATTCGGATAGCAAAGCACTATGAAAAATAGGTCGAGGATCCGACTCAGTGCCCAAATTGATTTCACGCAACTCATCCATGGCAGAGCTGGCGCCATCTTCGAATTCACGTGGAGCATCAAGGACCCTGTCCTCATCTCTTCCGGGTCTTCATCATCGGAGATGGAAACAACCGGATAAGAATGAGAGACGACCCGAGACGACCCGAATGTGGTGGAAGGGGACTGATCCTCTTGAGAATAGCCTATACCTTGCCCAGTTCGAGGAAAATCAGTTCGCCAAATACGGGCCTGCTGTTGGGCCTGTCTACCTGACCAAGTCGAAGGGACAATGCCTCGTTCAACAAAATTATCAACAGCAGGGGAAAAGTACCGGGGAACCGGCATGATCTCATCATCCACAGTGGATTCCACAGGACCCTGTATGTCAGTACTCTGTGGGACGCCTACACTGTGAAACAACGATGCATGCCAAGAAGATTGTGCTGGTACATAGAGAGTGTGCAGCTCTTGTACAGAACGCCTATCTAAGGGTGGTGCACCGCGAACACTGGCGGAAGGTGTGGGGAAGGTTGAGGAGGAGATTCCTCAATTCTCATCCCGTCTCATCGGCGAGAAGGGATTGTTGACTAGTAGTCTGACGTCCGACATCTCCGTCGTCGTCTGAATCACTATCAACAGTCAAACCACCATGAGGAATCAAACTCCTATGAAATGTGGGATAGGAGTTGTGATCAACACTAAAGGCAGGTGAAGGAACTGAACGACGAGGAACATCATCATCTCATCATCAGAGTCGGACTCAACAGTCAAAGGAGAAGTGTTAATTGCGAAGGAGGAGGGATTCGAGCATCAAAGTTCCTCGGAGGGCGAACTGACTCTCTACCTCGACCTCTACCACGCAATCCCCTACCTCTACTAGGGGGAACATCGTGCCTGAGTACAAACCGTAAAGATTCCTCCGGGTCTGTAGTGGAAACATCTGCTCCAATCTCAACCTGTGATGGACCCTGTGCAAGTGGCTGCATAGGACCCTGTGCAGTGGCTGCATAGGACCCTGTACAACACTAGCGGGTATCACTGGTGACTGGGCATTGGAGGTCTACGAACTTTCCGAGGCATGTAATGCTCGGCATCATCATAAATAGAGACCTCATGCACGGCAAAAGGTTGAATATCTCCAAGAATGGAAAACTCCACATCATTCCTCATATACTTCATGCACTGGTGTAGTGTAGAGGGCACCATTCCATATTCATGTATCCAAGGCCTTCTAAGAGAGCCTTGTATGAGGTATCTGCCTCAATGACATGAAACTTTGCCTCAGTCAAAAGATCTCCAAAACGCAAAGGCAAAGTGATGGAACCTAGAGCCCGCTGACCTTGATCATTAAAACCCTTCAGCATAATCTTATCTGAAGTGAGCTTTAAGTGAACAAGGGAGAGACTCTGCAGGGTGGCATGATTAAGGATATTAACTGAAGCTCCTTGGTCAATGAGGACCCTGTTCAACTCATAACCATTTACTTCAGTGGTGACGTACAAGGGACGGTTGTGATCAGAAGTCCCTAGGAGAAGATCCTGGTCTGAAAAGGTAATGCATGGCATCTCTCTCAAATAGCATGCATCCTTAACTGACTCAGTGGCAAAAAAGGCTTGATAAGATTCTGGTTCAAGTAAAGCTTTTACCAAAGTCTCTCTCAAGTCAGAAGACATCATAAGTGCATCGTACACACTAAGGAGAGAAGGAATCTTTCTCAAATGAGCCAACACATTGTAATCAACATCCAACTGAGGGCCTTTTCCCTTCTCCTTAGCAGGTGCTTGAGGAGGAGGGATAGGATCCTCCTGTTGGGTAATGATGTTTCTATCTTTCTCTTTATTATTATTCTTAGCTATTTTAGGTGGGAGGACCTTACCTGAACGCAACTGTATCTCTCATATTGAGTCGGACTCAATAGAGGACTCAATTTGTTCAGGTGACATGGCTTGTGTTGGTTCGACAAAAAGTGATTGAGGAGTGTTCCCAGATTCATCTTCCGAATCCATGTAACAACCTCCTTCGGGAATAGCAAACACAGGCTCTTCTTCACACTCAAACTCTTCTCCAAAGAAGGATCATCATCATTTTCAGAAATAACTAAAACAGAAGAAGAACGAGTGCTAGAAAAAGTAAAACTAGGGGAACAAGACACCAAAATAGCCAGAATCATCTTCTTCCATTAATTCATCATCAGTTGAAGGAGAACAAAATCCTTCAGCGTAAGTGCTGGAAGAGATCCTGTCTTCCCCTCAGAAGTTACAACAAATTTCTCTCTTTCATACATCTTTCTAATACAAGTAGAAGTAGAAGAAATGTGCTCAGTAGGCACTACAACAGAAGAAGAGAAAGAAACTGGCAAAGAAACTGGGCTGGCAACTGTCGACTTGGCCTGTGGGGGCCTCCTCTCAACTGCCTCTGAACTCTGAACTGCCGTCTGATCATACCCCTTGTCTTGCGAGAAAGTGCAAGCTGCCACTCTTCCCCAGAACTAAGAGGTGCTCTACTATCACTGCTCTGAACACCACACTGACTGTCACACTGACTGGAGCTAGTAATCATCTGAACAACCTGAGCAACTTTGCCTTGAGGATTCACTAGGTCACTGTCCTGCAAGTGAATTTCACCCTTAGCCATAAGGCTCTCCACTCTATCTTTGAACACATAACAATCTTCAATCACATGACCAATATGTCTATGGAATGGACAATACAAAGGATGCTCTGTCTGCCCCTCCTCTTCCACTCTCCTGTTGGGTGGAAATGTCAAAATGTTCTTCTTAACCAAAAACTTGAAGATCTTCTTCACACTCTCCCTTTTTAAAGGGATACTCCTTGCTAAGCCTCTCTTGTAGATACTGTTGGTTTTTCTGGAGTTCTGTAAGAGGGCCTAGGCTGCTGACTCTGGGGTCGTGGCTGAAACTGTACAGGAGGCTGTACTGGTGGTGGTAACTGAGGTCGGGGCTGAAACTGAGGTCGAGGGGGTGGTGGACGCTGTGGTGCTGAACTAACCATGGGCCTCTTGCCCTATATCATGAGCATCAAAAGTACTATGCACTTCTCCTTCCTAGGAGATGGTGCCCCAGAAAACTCCAAACGCTGAGGTCTACGGATGGGTTGACTCTCAACCTTAGGAGGGACTGCACTGGGTATGCTGTCCTGTAGGCTAGTGACTTTGGTTAACAATTTCTGAAAGGTTCGAATGCTGAAACCCTTCAGATAAGGAGCAATAGGACCATCAATATTCTTCAACAGAATCTCAACTGCATGCTGCTCTTGCAATTGAGGTTCACACTGAAGACTAAGGTTTCTCCACCTAACTATATAGTTAGGTAGAGACTCGTGGGGGCGCTGTCTGGTCACTACCAACTCACCAACAGTCACTCTATGCTCTGTACTAATGAACCTCTGCACAAACAACTGTTCCATCTCAGCAAAAGTGCGAACAGAATCGTTGGGAGATCGGCATACCACTCGAATGCCACTCCCCCTAAGCTACTGACAAACAGTCTAAGCATCAAAGCATCATTTCCTCCAATGTTACAACATATGGCCCGATACTGAGCCACATGTTGCCTCGGGTTCCCAAACCCAAAACACTCGAAAACGAGGAGGAACAAAACCAGCGGGATAAGGCTCCCGCTCGTACTCTACCGGGTAGGGGCGACCTCTACTAACAGAATCCCCAGACTTTCTAGAAGCTATAGCCTTGTCAACCCTCTGTGCAATCATATCCTGAATCTGAACTGGTGACAACTGAACAGACTGACTCTGGACTGGCACACTCAACTGTACTGCTGGTGGAGACATCGGAACTGTCCTCTGAACCCTATCAACTCTAACAGGCTCTGGGGCTGGCGACTATGGTGCTACTGCCTCGTCTCTGGATGCAGTAGGAGTAACTACATCCATGACATGGGGTGTAGCCCCCAACGCCGTCAACTGGGCGGTCATCGCCGCCATGGCTCTTGCCATCTCCGACATCTGAGTCTGTAACTGCAAGACTGTAACATCCGTGTCTACTGAACGGGGAGGTCCACCCTGTGCTGAGGTGGAAGGAACATCGGCCTCCCCTTGTTCCTCCAAATCATCGTACTGCTCATGCTGCTCATCTGACGTGCCACGCCTCGTGACAACACAAACATGGTGAACGGGGATGTCTTCATCTTACTCTCCTCCGAGTAAGTCCTCATCGGAAGTCTGATGAAGAGCATCAATGTACGGACCCAAAGGAGAAGAAATCCTAAGGGGACTAGGAGCAACAACTGGCTCCACTCGAGCCCGAGTACTACTATCAACATCTACTGCATCAATATCCATCTGAACTGGCACTGACACTGAAGGGACTGATCACTCGCCGAATCGTACCAACTGTCTGCTCAGTCTCGACAGGCTCATCCACCTGCCGACGTCTCCAAACCCATCTACTACGACGGGACCCGGTAGGAACATCTAACTGAGTGGAGGGGGCAACGACAACTGAACCAAGCTGGGATCGGATAGGCTCTGACTGTGGGCGACGTCCATGACGGCGAGGGCGTCGTCCAGCAGCAGGGGCACCTGCCTGAGGTCTATCAGTAGGAACAACTCTAGTCTGCTGTCGTGGTGGCTGTCCTCTCTGCCACCGGTAACTCTGTCTGACTGACTGTCGCTGCAACTGAGAATGCACCTGAGAGATCTGATGGAGTAACCTCTCCTCACTAACACCCCTCTACCGCGCGCTGAACGGATAATGCTTCGGATCCTCTGAGTGAGGGTCCGAGTGACAGTATCCCTGGGGACTCGAGCGCGAGGAAGAGTAGTGGGGACAGGAGGGGCTGCTGCAATGTGGGCAGCGTCCTCCTCGTCACCACTATGCACTAGAGGGGAAAAGCGTCCTCCCTGGACTGCGTCAATCTCAGGGGCAACTACGATATCTGAAATTGGGGTAACTACTCATCTACGTGGCTCCCGCTGTAAGGGAACCATCCTCTGCTGAACTGGCTCCTGTTGAGCCACAGAATCTGCCATCCGCTGAACTACTGCATCGGACGCCGCTAAACGTAATCTCCTGTTCCTATTTCTCCTAGCCTTCTCCCAGGCCGGAGGTGGAAGAAGACGCTACATCAGTACCCACACCGGTACTGGAGGAACAGGGACTACTGACTGAGGGGGTGTCGGGGTCTCCTCGGCAGTCTCGGGGTGAGAAAGCCGGGTGAACACAGAAACCCGACGGGTAGGAGGTGGAGGAAGCTCGGCCTGAGCAACCCTCTTCCTCGAAGAGGAAGGAGGAGGGGAGACTCGAGCACGAGTAGCCTCGACAGGAACGACAGGTAGCGGAACTGCCACTGGCTGCCGGCGCTGAGGGGCCGGGGCGACACGAACAACAGGAGCGACAGGCGCTGGCCGCCTGATCGCCGGACGAACAGGGTGAACAGGAAGTGGCCTAGGCACTGGCTGCCTAACCACCGGGCGCACTGGCTGCGCACGAACAGCAACTGGACGAACGGGTGCTCGGGCTGGCTGCCGAGCAATCGGTAAAAGAACCGAAGGTGATTCCCCCTACAGGTAGGCTCGTCAACAGGGACTCAGGGAGTGTCACCTGTGAGTCGGAGCCAAAGCAGAAAGTAACGGACGGACCTGAATACGCCATTTCTACTGTCTGCTACCACAAACAATAACAATTAGCGTAAACAAAAGCACCGGAAGGCACGAGAAAGAAAGGGACGGAATAGCCTGTAAAGGCTAGAAGAGGAAGAACCTAACTAAGGAACACTAAACCCGGGGTGCACACAAGAGGAGATAATTTAACATCCGAAGATGGAGAGAGAAACCAGTCCCACCGTGGTCGCCAGAAATCTGTGGGTCTCCGAAAGGGTTCCGCTCGTGTGGTTCGAATGCAAAGGGTACGATCACACTATCCCGTAGGACAAAATGGTCGTAAGCCTTTACAATCGACACAAGCAGGCCGATGGAAGAGCAGATGGAGTTATAGATACGATTAGCCATGGAGGATAGCGGGTTCTCACCTACACACCTCGATGGATAATAATATCTATAACCCTAAATTCACGAGATTTCCCCTATTCGACACATCAGCATCGAATAGAGTTTATTTGATTGTGGGGATCGGTTTCCTACGGGCGCAAGCCCCCATAGTTAATTACATCTTAGACCTTGATCTAAGAAGACTCTCGATTAAGGATGGTAGATTATCTCCTCTAAAGTGGGTTTAGTGCAAGGGGATTTTCTAGGCTTTCCTATCAAAGGGAAGAAGGTCCTAATTGGCTTAATCAATCACACATTGTTCATTCAACATCCGGTCGGCTCGGAGAAGTGGAAAAACTGGAGAAAAAGAGATATCACGCATTTGAACAAGCATGAGAGAAAGAGGGAGGTGGCGTCATCTGTGTGACGCGGATGGGCAGGATTTATAGCTTCTGAAAGGATGGATAGCTTACCCACCAATAAGGTGTATAGGGGTATACTCGTACCACTCACCTTTAGACCCTAAATCTATAAAAGACGTAGTGTTGCACACACAACACTAACATCTACGACCTAGCTAATGCAATCCTGGACTTATTCCTTGTCTGACAAAGGAAGCCAGCTAAAACCACCTAATCGTGTAAAATTCATGCTGTCCAGTCTGTATGAAAGATGGGAGGGTAGTTTAGACACTGAAATTTGGGATCGACAAACTAGAGAAATCCCTAATTGATCCCACACTTATGAGTGGTATGATGCTCCTAAAACTAATGCAATTAAATCTTAATTTTAATTAGTTACTAATGCAATTATGCTGGTTAAAGTCTTCAAATCAATGATGTATGAAATTTTAAAAAGGTTTATAGAAAAATAGTTTTTGAATGACTAAACTTCCCCAGGTCCGGCACTTCATCCTCATAGGCCAGATTATCCGGACTCTACCCTCAGGCGGGGAAATTTGTCTAATAGAAGAGAGAATGCGTGCATGCGCCCCCGGACGATTCCGGCTATTCCCTAAAATCGTTATGGTTTCTATGTGAATTAATCTTAAATTTTTATTATTAATTATGAGTAGAAGAATTTTTATCCTAAAGAGCCTAACGGTCAGACACAAGCACATGCAAGAAAGAAACCTATGAAAAGCATGCTGGTTCTACTGCGCAATCAGAGTAAACAAGCAATCAACAGAAACAAAATCCCACGAAAAGAGTGTCCATGGCAAGTGCCATACAATATTACATCACAGAGTACAGTAAGTAAAGGTGGCCGGGCTCCACCGACAACAACCCGGAAACGACGCAAATCTTTAAGATGGGGCATTTTACATCTTCAGTCTTCTTCTTCACTTCCTTGATTCGTCTTTGGATCGTCTTCTTTCCTTCCGGCTCCTTGTAGTGAATTCTCCGAAAGGATGCCCAAATGAAAAAGGAAACCCCCTGTAGGGGTTTACTTTTCCCTTTGGACTCCTACTCATTTAAAATGCCCCATTTTAACGATTTTCACAAAAATACTATCAAATACATTACATCAGAAAGAGAAAATCTAGACTCTCCTGCAGGGGTTATCCTAAGCAGTTATAATAAAAATTTCACCCAAGTAGTTATATATATAGAAATGCTGAAAAATAAATCACACTTGGCCGTGCTCTGATTATTGGGGGCTAAGCAGCTGAAGCGGGTACCTAAAGCAGTTATACATGATTATTAATTTTTAGCCCCCCTTTTTAATAGCATTATATGAGCACGGCCACCTGCAGGAAGACAGCATTAGTATGAAAGAGCGTGCCTAACCTATGGGTATTCTAACGTCACAACCACAGTACAGAAAAGAAAGCTAGAAGAAACAGTACGGAAACAATCATCACAGAAATGCTACAACAGGTAGCAAAAACAAACAGCACACAGGTCACATGCAGAGCGTCACAACAGCGTACAGAAAAGAAAAGCAGAACAAAAGCCTAACCTAAAGCTAATAGTCGTGTTCTAGCAAACTCATCTATGTGTGTGAAAGCTGTGTGGTTTTGGTAGGTCCTATATGGGATAGTTTAATTAGAGTTGTATATATATTTGTTTGTTGAAAAGGGCAAAAGGAATTTTAGTTAAGATTCAAATCTTAGTATTTTAGGATTGATTTTTAGGATATTTTATTTTTAATGTTTGATTAACTATCACCTTTGTTTCACACCGAGGCCGTGAGGTTTATTTCACCCTCCTTGGGGCTAAGTTAATAGCCTCGTAGGCCTGGGTTACCCAGTGATAATTAACTTTGTTTGATTATTTTAGTTTGTTCTTAAAAGACAAAGAAAATGGTGAATTAAATCATTTATTAATCAAGTTTGAATTATGCCAGTTAGGAAAATTCATTTTTAGGTTTTGACGCTCCATTAGATTCATTCGTGGCGTTGTGCCACCAGGCTCGAGGAACCAGCCTCCTTAGGACACTTAGCCCCGCAGCCCGGAGTAGTCCATCCAATAAACTTTACTTTTTGGAGCGGGTTGTTGTGTATTAAGGGATTTGTTGACTATTTTTAAAAGATTATTCTAAGTTTGATTTTTAAAAGTATTTTTTAATCCTAATGAATTTAGTTTGTATTTTTAATCTCCTAATATAATCTACATATTTTAGATTTTAGCTTTGTTAAGAGTTAATTATTAGATTAATTAGAATTGATTTAGGTTTATGTTTTAGATTTTGAATTCAATAATCATAAATGTTAACAATAAATTGATTAAGAATTAAGTGTTTTAATAAGTTTTTAGAAATTAGATTAAAATTGGTTAGTGATTATTAATGAATTAAGAAAACAAAATCTAAATCTAGGAAAACGTGTCACTAGGTTTTTGTTTTAGAAGTCTCTATCCTATAGGGAACATGCGTCCTAAGTCTATGTTTTCTAAGACTCGGTCCTTAATTTTTGTCCTTAGATGTCACTAATGTTGTAGGATTGAAAGTTGTGTTGTTTTCTAGCTCCTAAGACTTCTATACGGATGTCACAGGGTTTTGGGGATCTAAAAAAAAAAATGAAAGCAATCCTAAATATATAATTGAAGTTTCTAAGGACCTAAGGGTGGGAGGCGCACAATCATCTAAGGCCCCTAAAGGTTTTCTAAGTTTTTAGTAAACTTACAGCACCGGGGGCTACGACCCGGTGGTTCCGTCCGTAGCGCCCCTACTAGATGAGTAGGGACGACTGATGCTTAAATCTGGTTCTCCTAGCTCCAGCTCCAAGTGCTCCTTGTCCATTGCTTTCCAAAAGGTACCTCGCAAGAAACAAAAGAATAGTGTATTAGAGCAGTTCTATAAGCAGTTAACAAAGTGAAAGAAATGGAAATGCAGAAAAGAAAAAGAACATACCTTTTGTTATTTGTCGAGTCATCTGTCTGTGGATCTTCCTTAGCTTGTAGGTGTGCGGTGCCAAAACACAGAAGAAGCAGTGAAGAAACTAACAAAACTAAGCAAGAGATAACTAAATGCGAAGAATAGAAAAAGAACGAAAATCGAATACGAAAAAGGGGTGTAGGCATTGTCGTTATTGGATGCAC
The DNA here is from genome assembly GCA_016618105.1 of Dendrobium huoshanense. Taxonomy (NCBI): domain Eukaryota; kingdom Viridiplantae; phylum Streptophyta; class Magnoliopsida; order Asparagales; family Orchidaceae; genus Dendrobium; species Dendrobium huoshanense. Next base: position 5,482,274 of record CM028359.1, on the reverse strand, counting down.
TTCGTAGAAGTCAAGTACATCCTATAATATCAACAATGCCCTTTGCTGTTCCCACTCCAAATAAGGCACTTGATATTTTTGACACACTTACCCACAACACGCTCCACTAAGACCTACAACAACTAAGGGAAACCAACCTCTAAAACTCAATCTAAAATCTAGACTTTCTATTGGTTTAGATTCACCCAACAATCCTCCTTTTTTATAGGAATTAATACTAAAGGGAGAAAATTCAAATAAGCAAAGAACTTCTTGTTCCTAAAAAAAGAACACTAGAGACTTCTAACATAAAACTCTCTAATATTTTAAACCTCCAAAACTCATCTTTTGGAAAGGCTACTAAGAGAATCAAATTCAAATGAGAAAGCCCCACTTACTTCCAAAGGACACTATTGAATAAGTCTACCCACAAAATCATACATTCCAAAATAGCTCACAAGGACTCTTAAATGAACTACCACAAAACTCCCCAAAAGACCTCTACCCAAAATCACTTTCCTTTTCATTTTATTGTTTTGACACAAAAATTCTACAAAATCTTTTACCAAAACCTCATCTTTTGACACAAAATCCTACCCATCTGAACCATTAATCAAGTGCCCCTCCTCTCACTTGGAGTGGGGTAGATTTGTGGAAGTTTTCTTAATGAATAGGCACTATAAAGCCTTCCATTAAGAAAACATTCACAAGACAAAAATCACAAAATCTCAATACGAAAATAATTCACATAAAGCATCCGATATAAAACATTCACAAAATCTATCGTGAATCCTTGCGACATGAAACGACTCACAAAGCTTCCAACCAAAGACTCATTCGTAAAATCTCTCAAAATAAAACACCTCCTAAAATTTCTAACTCATAAAGACATTCGTGAAACCTCTCGTTAAAAACAAATTCATAAAACCTTCAAAGACAAAGGCTCCCAACCAAAGAGTCATTCATAAAATCTCTTAATACAAAACAAATCGTAAAACATTCCAACTCATCATTATCCTTCTAACAAAGAAATCACAAATAAAGAGAAAGAAACGACTACTCAATATTTCCAACACAAATTCAATAGAAGCAATGAAATCCACAAATGTGTGTTACTTCAAACGCTAACGGAAGAAAATCTATTTAGTGAAATAAACTAGTCTTGGATCACGAATACCTAAACCATCATTGCTGATCATATATGCGATATTGAACTTCTCCCAACATAAAAAAAAAAGGTATATGCTTATATGGCATAAAAAAAGTAATTGCAAGTAAGAGGGGTACATGCTTTTGTGAGAGAAGTTAGAGAAACTACCCATATAATCTTTCCACCTTCCATTTCTTTTATGCCAAACATGGATGAATAAGGACAAAATTATATAACACGAGACTTTTCCCACTCAACATTTGAGCTACATGTACTTAACAAAAGGAAGAGATTCTCATATCATCATTTCGAATCTCAAGTGAAAAGAGCATCATATTAAACAAAATATAAATTTGGAACATGAGATATATAACTATTCTCCAACAAATTCTAGTTTCCACATTCATAAGCTATCTAATATTCCCAACAACATTTTAACACAAATCTGTAAACTTACTTTGATAATATCGAATGTCAAACATATTATTTTGTAAGTACTTCAATGGGTGCCAATCATACTCCTTCAAATTAGCTCATGACATTAAGCACAAAGCCACATTAATCACATTTCAATCATTCATATTTTGAGATATATGTAAAGCAAACCTCACCACCTCATTTGCTAGAAGTTTAAACCTTGTAAAGAAAGATGCTCTCCAATTTCATACTTAAATATTTTCTTGAGACAATAACATTTCCCTTTTGGAAAACCTTAGCAAAGAGGAGCAACTCATATTTGAAACTTTATTTTCGAAAGTATATAGAAATCATACTTTTAACTACTCATGCAAATGCTTGGCTCATGACAAAATCTACCCAACCACCCATATCAAATATTACAACGAAGAGCAATAGAAATGATACATAAAGCTTTCATACCAAGTAGTAAGAAAACCACTATAAATTTTCTCTTAGGCATCATCATAAGTGCTATATAAGCAAAGTTTGCAAGATTCCATAGAACATGCTAGTAAAAGAAACATGTTTTAAATCTCTACTTGGTTGAGTTCATTCAACCAAACTACACAAGAGAACAATCTATATTTCCATCATTAGAGTGTGACGCATAAACAACAGAACTTACCGATCATTAAAAAAAAAAAAAACAAACTTACTAATGTCAAGATCTATGAGAATGAGAAATTATTTCTATAGAGAGGTTACGACAATGCAAGATTACTCAACCGATCGATAAATCATGGAAGCCCACAAACATTTCGATAGATACTTTCAAATATTATAAGTCTCTTTTATTTTTGAGATGAACAACAAACACAATATTTAACAAAAATCAATTTATTCATGCCAACAAAGTAAGCCTACACAACTAAATTCACAAACTTGATCAATGAATGACACTTGGAATAAAATCTGGGTGTAAACTAATTCATGTAATTTCTAAGGAACATACTAACTCATGCTCAAGCCTTCTTTCTTTACATTTTTAATGAGGTCTATTATGCATGAATACTACAAAAGAAAGATCTCAACCATTACAACTAATCAAAATCTTTCATGCTACATAGCAAAACAGTTCATGCACTTTAAAACATATGACTCCTTACACACATCCATCTCAAGCATTTCAACGAATATCTTATATGCAAAGTTTGTAAAGCTTTGTAAAACAAGTTGTCATGAAAACCATGGTTCACGCCTAAATCTCAACTAAAATCTCCACATAATTTATCAAAGCTCTTTTTCTATCTATAAGACAATCACTTCTATCAAAAAGACATAAGCATTAAGGGCTAAAAGAACAACTTAGAGCAAATTTCGTTCTCAGATTTTTTTTGAAAAGGAAGTGATAACAAGTGAAATATAAGGATGCATTTTCTCTAACTACTTCCCATCAAATAAATGCACGAGTATATCTTCTAAAATAAAAAAAAAAAAAAAATCATAAAAATAGTTGGGTAATGAGCGTCGCATCCTTTACGAAATTCATTGAACCAATGCTTAAAACAATGCTCCACATAAAATCCATACATTGAGATATAGAAAAAAAAATGTTATGATGACTTAAACTTTTCATCAACCAAAGCTTAGGGAATGGCTCAACAATACTCCCTACGAAAACATCAATATCAAGGAAAACACTAAATTCTTTACTAGAGAAATCTTGAAGAAGATTTAATAAACAAAATGATTGTTAAACTTACAAAGGACTATGCAAAGAAGGATGCTCACCCAACGCTTGGTTAAATAGCTTCCCATGCCTCATGGATCACCCACAAAATATCATAAAAAAAAAAAAAAAACTCTTAAAAGCACCTCGTCAAACACTCAAATGTGAGATTCTCATGATGGTAAAACACAAAACCACATGTGTATACTTCACACTAACTCTCAAGTTATAACACCAAAGAAACCGTAGTATATCCCACATGCTTACCTCTCAACATGAATTCGGGAACCAACCAATAACAAATCATATTGGGAATTTTTCTCTAACACAATGCACATAAATTATGCCTTCAAGTATACACTTGAATGCTTGAAGCATGACGAAATTTGTACAATAAATCATACTTAAAATTACAAGGAAGAGGAAGGGAGGGTGACGCAAAACCTTCATATCAAGTACATTTACAAAGTATGAGATAGTGTTTGATCAAAACTACCACATATACACTCAATCTTATGAGACACTTATAAAATTCCTTGGAGCAAATCACCATGAAAGTCAACATTTTGCACAATTATACACCTCATGAAAACTTTAGATAAGTATTTGAAGAAAAGGCTATTTGGAACTTGCCAATGGCTCATCGCCAACACTCCCAATCAAAAGAACATTAAACACTTTCATAAAGCAACTTAAAGGAGAAATTTATAAACACGAATACATCCATACTCATGAAAGAGACCATATGAAACCTCTATGTCTAAACATAGCTAATCAACGTTTAATTAAGTGACTCCATACACCAACTCAAGTTTCATGAATCGTCAATACAATATCATAATTTTTTTTGAAGACATTCTAACAAACACTTGATGTGCATGACTTTGATAGGAGGTCAAAATGGTTTCTCCTATATTTGCAAAGTTCACACCTAAATTCTAAATCATATAACATGAAGTAACAGTAAATCCCAATACTAACTTGCCATTCTAAAAAAGAGATAAACAAATTAAAGGAAAATAAATCATCACAGGATTCCCAAAGCCAACAATGCCAAATATCATGAAATCTAATATGGAGAATAAATACATTTACCTAGAAATCAAATGAACTAATGGTGTGATGACATACACACCGTAAGAGCCTAATCCATACCTCACTTTTAGTTAAAATAAACTTCACATGAACACAACTTGTTGTCAACTAAATCATCCACAATATTTGAAGGAATGCTGGAGACTAAGGTAGAGGAAGAAGACTAAGAGGGAGAAGAGGAAGAAAGGTGAAAGGAAGAAGTAAACTATGAAAAAGAAGAAGAAGGAGGAGAAGAAGAAAACAACCCAAGAAGAAGAGAGAAGGGAGAAATACTCACATAGATGATTCCGGTCAGTCCAAGTGTCGGTCCTTGCGCAGGAATAGCGACGGGAGTAGAGGCTCGGGTTTGGGCCGATCGCGAGCAGGGGGCGTTGGCTGCCGTCGGGTTCAAACCTGGCGCGCGGACGAGCTTCGGGCGTGCGAAGCTAAGAGCGAGAGGGAAGCTCGGCAGCTACTAGTCTCCGTGAGCAAGGGAGGCGCGAGAGAGGAAGAGTCGGCGTCGGGCTAGGGTCGTGCGAACAGAGGAGATCGGGCTGAGGGAGTTCGGTGAGGAGAGGAGAAAACGAGAGAGAGTGAGGGCGTGAGATCTGGAGTATGCCGAGAGAGAGGGCTTTGTTTTGGAGTAGATTAGATTCATTGCCAAAGGAGGAATCCCGCCCTCTTCGATCCGTCGCGGCAGCAGCTCAAGTCACGCAAATGAAGCCTGCCATCTGCTTCGAATCACTGCTTTTTTCTGTAGGGGATCGCGAGCCTCAGGGAAAAGGACCACGGCAGCTCTTGATTCAATCGGATCCACTCGATCAAACTTCCTGATCCTGCATCAATTTGAATTTATCAGAAAATGGGTTGGAGTTTAACTGAAATTGTTTGAGCTGAATTAGGCCAGATTTGACTAAGGTCGGGCTAAGCTCGAGTTCGAATTTGGCTCGATTCAAGTCGAATTTGGCTCGAGCCGGCGCGACGAAATTAATCGTACGAAATTGAGTCCGAAATAATGATCGATTTAAAGGAAATTAGGTACGACGCGAGGAAAGCCAACTAATCGAGTCTAATCGAACATGTTCGAGTCCGATCCAGCTCGCGTCGGGTCGATTCGAGCTCGAATTGGGTTCGACAAGGTTCGATTAGATCGATTGAACGAGCTCGAGCACGCTCGAGCCAAAATTGAGGTCAACAATCCAATTTTACAAAAAGGGTCAGAACTCCTAACCCGAATCCAAAATTTTTGGATTGGATTTTTGAATAGTGTCAAATATTAACACCCCTATTTAAAAAAGATAATGAAAAAGGTGCCCCAAACCAAATCTTGATTAAATAAATTTTAAGGTATTTAAAAAAAAAAAGCAAACACAGAAGACTGATAATTAAATATTAATATTACTGTCGCTCATATGGCCAATTATTTAAGCCACAAAGTTTGATTAATTAACTATAATCCTTCATTAGTTGTTGGGGATGTTGATAATTATTGGAGGGGAAGGATTAGTTATGTAATAATTTAATATAATTATATGGAGAGATAACTTAGCAAGAAAGCTTAATTATTATTTTGTTTGGAATTTGCAAGATCTATGCGAGCCAATAAAAAAGTGACAAGTGGATGAATTGACTAGGGGGCATTGGAAATGGCCGGACGTGGAAGTCATTTGCGCGTGCCACGTGGGATAATATTCCCACTCTTAAATTTTTTTTTTTTTATGACGAGCGTTTGCTGTTAAGCCCGGGCTTTGCCGAGCGCGCTTTGCGGTCCGTAAATCCCGACCGACCTATTGGGCCACCCATGCCTACAGTACCCGCAGCCGGTGCTTAGGGGTCCCACTTAAGGGCGACAGCCGCTCGAGGGAATCGAACTCCGGATGGGGGCCCCCAAACGAACACGCCCACCAACCGAGCTAAGCCGCGGTGGGTCCACTCTTAATTATAAATTGGTTCAAATAATATCATGATAGGATTAATATTATTATTAATATATATAGATAGTGAAAATAATTTGAAAAATTCCTATTGAGAATGTTAAATGATTAAATAGTCATCTTAGTATTGACTCAAATTTTATTTTATTTAGAGAAAAAAATTCATACTTCTATAATAATAAAAAAAATTTATTTGATGATTAAAATATAATTATATCATAATAGTTTTAAAAAATAATAAAATAAATTTGCTCGACTAACACCATCTAGTCGTTGCTAGATCTCCACCCAGTCAACCAGTGTTGTTACACCTTCGTGGCCTGACCGCCATTGTCGAACTTTTAAAATTATATCATAATAATTTAAAAGGACCATACTCAGCTGACGGTGGTCAAAAAGATCGTAGTCGGCGGGTGATCATGGTCGCAAGGATAGTAGTTAGCGGGCGACGAATGGGTGGAATTCCGACAGCTGTTGGAAAGACTCATACGGTGGTCGATGAATGGACAGAAGTTCGACAATGGTCGATGAATATGCAAAAGTTCGATGGCGGTCGACAAACAGACGAAAGTCCTGTAGTGGTCGACGAATAAGCAAAACTTCGGCAATGATCGGGAAGAACTCTGGTTGTGGTCGATGAACGGGTGGAAGTCCAACAGTGGTCAGCAGACTAGAGGAAGTCTAACGGTGGTCGCTAGACTGCAGAAGTCCGTCGGTGATCGGGAAGAACTCCGGCAGCGGTCGACGGATGGGCGGAAGTCCGACAATGGTCGATGAGAAAGCAGAAGTCTGGCGGCGATCGACGAACAGACGAAAGTTTGGCAATAATTGACGAATAGGTAGAAGTTCGGCCGCAGTCGATGAACCGACGGAAGTTCAACGACTGTAAGGAAATACTCTGGTGGTGGTCGACGAATGGAGGGAAGTCCTACAGTGGTTGACGGACTGGATTAAGTACGGTGGTGGCATCGGACTGCGGAAGTCTGTTGGTGGTCAGGAAGAACTATGGCGGCTCGGCGTACGGGCGAAAGTTCGTCGGTGGTCGACAGACTTGTGGAAGTCTGACAGTGGTTGGGAAGAACTTCAACGGTGGTCGGCGCACGAACGGAAGTACAACATTGGTCGACGAATGGGCAGAACTCAAATGATGGTTGGCGAATTGGTAGAAGTCTGGTGGTGGTCGGGAAGAACTCCGGCGGCGGTCTGCGACAAGCAAGCTCCCAAATTCTTCCATTATACTCCTCCTTTCCCCCTCCCTTCATGTGAAATTTTGGGCCTATTTATAATTTTTGAGAGTTACATGACTTGTAAATATGGGGAGGATCGAGGTCAAGATAGGAGTAGTTTGAATGAATGATCGATATTGATCCCATTGATTGTGAATCATTTATTGATCATTTGAATGTCTTAATGATATCCAAATTTAACACAATCTTGGACTTGTTGGATTCGTCTCGTGTAGCTACTCAATTTTACTATAAGCATGCCTCATTTGTAATTCGTTTGGTGATTCAAATTATGCTTTGAACCCTTGATATGGGCTCAAATTAGACTGATTTTGGTGTCGTTGGGTTCGTCTTTCTAAGACGTTCAATCCGACTATAAGTTTGTTGAAATCGAAGTTTAAATGGTCCCCATTTTAATTTGTAAAGCTTCTTGCTCTGATTTTCATCAAGATTTGTTCTTGATTAGGATCATTTTTTTGGTGACGTATCAAGCTCATTCTTATAATTCAAGCATGCATAATGAAATAATTTCAGCAAGATAATGCCCGATGATTTTTCAATGTTTCAATTCATTGTAAAAGATCTCTGATATTTTTTACATTCTCTTAACTATTCATCAAAATTAAGACGCAAAATCCTCTCTCTATCGCCCAAACTTTTAGCTTGCAGAAACAGGCTTCGTTTGGGACGACTTTTTTATTGCTTTCTAAAACGGAGTTTTAGTACAAATTTTTTAAAGATCAATAAAAAAACGGTCCCAAACGAAACCTTAGACTTCATTTGAAAAGACTTTTTTTATTACTTTTTAAAACAAAATTTTAGTAAAAAGAAATTATGTTTTAAAAAGTAATAAAAAGTCATCCTATACTAAGCTTCAGAGTCTTAGACCATTAAATATTACATCCATGCACCAATAAGAATATTTTAAAATTATTTTCTTATTATTTTTTTAGTAAATTATATTTTAATGGATAAAATAAAATGAGCGGTGACCATAACCGCACAGCGAAGTGGAGCCCAATTAAATAACATATGCAATTTAATTAATCAATTATATTATGAAAAAAAGCCATTATGACAGCCTAATTATTGTTTTTAGAGCCACGTTGTTGACTAATTAATAACTGGAGAGCTAATTAAATTTTTTATTTTTATATCTTTAATTAAGGGATGATGCATTTAAGCCAATATATAATTAGTAATTTATTGATCTTTATTAATTTAGTTGAACACATTTTATTGAACCAACTGTTAAAAGCGGATTAATGGTCATATAAATAAGGGCAGGCAAAGTATTAATTTTGTCTGTTATTATTGATTATTTTTAATTTATAAAGAACTATATATTTCTGTGTATTTCTTGTGATTCTTTCTCCAACCGCATAAATCTTTATTGTTGATGAATGGCACTGAATTTTTATATCTTTTGTGCAGAGTTCGGATGGAAAGAACTGTATGGATTGTGAGTACACATAATATATATACAAAATTTTGATACATATTTGTACACAGTGTATATATTGACATGTTCAAACGGTTCTTCCCGTCCAAATTCCGCACAGAATAATCTCCCATTCCCGAGTGTTTGATGAAATTTTTTGTTTTGTTTTGGGTTTATTGCCCTCAAAATGACGTATGTTGTATTATAACAAAGATTGATCATTTTTTATATAAACAATTTCATTCTCTATCATACACTAATATATCTTTTTTTCAATTAAATTGGGCGAGACTTGCAATGCTTTAAGGAGTAGAATATTGGCCATTAGAAGAGAAGCTTAAAATTAAGTATTTCAGAGACGAGGATGCTGAGGTTGATGAGTGGCTCCATTTTTAGAGATAAAATGCAAAATGAGTATATATATGTGAAAAAGTTGTAGTAGCTCCAATGATAAATAAGATTATAGAAATTTCAATAAGAATTTTGACTCTTAACAGAAAACAATGGAGAGAAATTATTCATGTAAACGACCATATGTAGTAAGATAAAGGCTTAATATTATTATTGTTATTGTTCAATAAAATTGGGTGAAACCCTAATCATTTATAGGGATATTTTAAAATCAAAGTTATTTTTTTAATATTTTTGCATAATTAAACTTTTTTATTTTAAATTATAAATTAATTTATTTTTAAAAAAATTAAAAAAATAATTTTATTCACACCACCACAACTGTCACCAACCACTATAATATAAAAACTTTAAAAATAACAAATTCTTAAGATAGGCTTTATTTTATATTAAAATATAAATAAAATAAAACTAAATATAAATATAAAAAATCCAAATAGCCCATAAATAAATAAGAAAATATAATAAATGACTCCCACACTGCAATTAATGGAGAGTGGTTTGGCAACTTTTTGCCACACTTTTTTTCCAAATCTACAGTTCAGTAATTCAGTTGTTGGCTATGAATAATTTTGAACGACACAATAAAATTATTATTAATTTCCTTCTACATTTTAATCATAAAATAGTAATACTGCTGACCCCACCCATTACGCGTTTATTAATTGCATGGCATTGATCCTTCCTAGTTTTTGGCAATCTCGCACAATATTTTTACCATATCCACATTCTTTCCAACATCATACCAACTTCATACTAAGATATATTATCTTACCCATCGGGCTTAATTTGATTGATGGACGAACATAGTTGAGAACCCTCAATTCATGTTCGAATCTCCTTTCGAGGGTGAATTATTACATCTGGTGATCGGACGTCCGGACATCAATCCAGATGCGCCATGTCACCCAAATACACTGGGACCCGATGTATTTTTGTGACATGATGCGTCTAGATTGATGTCCAGACGAATCCGTAATAATTTGCCCCTTTCAAGGGACTTGCATGTGGGTTGGCTTTGTTTGATGCCACTGAGAGATTAGTTACGCAGCCAAGCACCTCTTAAAAGGTTGACAACGGATAGATACCTCGGTTCCAAAAAAAAAAAAAACTTACATTATTTTAATTATTTTATCCCGCCATTACAATTAATTGTTAATTCATATCTAAAGAAATTGACCAATTTTTTCATTTAGGATTTGAGACCTAACAACGGTAATTTTATTATTGTTATATTAAAATTAATTTGTGGAGTAGATTAATACTTAAATTTATTTTTTATCAAACTAAATTATATTATTTTACATTTTTTAATTAAATATCACTATTTTTACTATATTACATACACTATTGACATGAGAATATATCAAAAGATCTACAAGTTATTATGATATTGCAATGGAGAGAATTTTCAATTCTCTTGACTCACAAAAACTATTCAATTGGCTTGTTTTGAAGGATTGACAAATCAAAGCAGTTTCTATTAATATTTTGTTCGAGAAGGTTTCTTCTACTGGACCACATGGTTTATTTAGCCACATCAACACCTGAGGGCTTGTTCTAACTTTTCCTTGTGAAATTAGGTGACAGCTCTATCTGAACTAACCTAATCTGGTCTAAATATTATATAAACAAGCAAATCAATCCAATAAGAGGTCAGAATGGGAAGAAAGCTACAGGGAAAAGTGAATCAAAGAAACACATATTTGTTTAGGAAAAGTGAATCAAAGAAACACATTTGTTTAACCACTTGTATTTATATCAGTCAATTAACAGTTCAAGATTGTTAAAGCAATATAAATATAAAGCTTTCATCGTTCAAAATGAACGTGAAAAACTAAAGGTTTTATTTGTGATAATTTTCTTACTGCTTCTTAGAACAGCTTTTATCACAAGAAAAATTAATTTTTGTATTAAAAAGCTGATTTATGTTTTGTTTGGGACGACTTTCTTACTGCTTCTTAAAGCAGTTTTCTAGTACAACAATTTTGATTTTTGTACTAAAAAGTTACTTTAAGAAGCAGTGAAAAAGTTATCCCAAACGAAGCCTTAGTAAGCAGTAAGAAAGTTATCCAAAATGAAGGCTAAGCATACCAGTTGTATAGTTTTGTCAATGATGGGCACATGTTCTGCATTTTTCACCTTCAGCCCATTCCAATGTATTTGTTGTGTTTCTCCACCAGGAGTTTGATAAGCTGCTCCTCGACATCAGCATCCTCGCCCTGTTTTCGAATGCTGATCTTCCCATCAGTGGTTACTGCTATAACCTCCCTTTTGTAGGTCGCGAGCTCATTAGCTACTACTACATGCATCTGATACTTTCTGAGTGCAGATTCAGCTTTCTGGAGTAGGATCTCAGAATCTGTCTCCAACTTTTCACAAAAGAAAACAAAGAGAGAAAGGTCCAGCGAGAGTAAGTCAATTGGAACATGTCAATGGGGAACGATTGGCAACAAAACAAAGCATCATGAATTCTTCGTAAACTTTGAAATTTTGATTTTGTAAGTTTTAAAAGTCACATAGCTCATCTTGACCTGTTGGTTGAGAGCTTAGACTATCAACTCAAAGATATTAAGTTCAAATCTTTGTGTATGCGATATGTGTTTGAGTTTATCTTATTAGTTGACCTAAATGTCAAAAAAAAAAAGTTTTAAAAGTCGATTTAGGTAATGCAGAAGAAACTCTTAAATCAAGGCAGTTTTTTCATATTTTCTATGCAGATTAATTTAGTTGTCCTCTGAATATTTTATCAAATTCTATCTTGAAATCTTTCACACTAAACTTTCGACTTGTAAATGACATGTATGATCATCATAACCATAAGGCGTCGTAGTAATCTAAATGCAAATTCATTCACTGCAAGAAAATGATCTCAAGATAAAAACTTCACTACTGACGAGTATAATCAATCACTGTTAACCTTTTGGATTTGATGTTTAACAGGGAGAAGAGACGAACCTTGAATGATACACAAAATGCAGAAGGGGCCCAATCTGTCCTCAAAATCCGAAGCATTTTGGGCACTTGAGTGAGCCGCATATCAAGAGGACCAGCTGCTGATTGGATCTTATGTTTTGCCTGCACCCATATTCTTCATTCAAGGCTTTAAGAGTAATGATTGTTGGACAACAAAACCAAAAACCTCAGAGGAGCCAAGAATTTGTGTAAGAGAGGTACAAATTGAATTTTATTATTGAAGACATAAAAAAAGCAGGTATTTATTAATACATGTCTGCTATATATAAAGATATAATATCTTAAATTCGCTCTTGAAATGACCTTAATACTTCTTGGTATAAATACATTTCCGCTTTATTTGGTTGAGTTGTTGCTTATTTAAAATGAAGTTTTAGAAACAGATTGTGAGAAAAAGGGGTTTACTAAAATAGATTTTTAATTTTGAAATTTTGTTTGAGTAACATTTTTTTTAAGTGCTTATTTTTAGAAATTGAGTTTGAAACAGAATAAGCAGAAATCAAATAACTTTTATAACCGACAAAAAAATGGAGTTACGTGAAAAGGAATTATATAAAAGTTGTTCTTCCAAGCATTTAAAAGGAACTGATTTCGGCTTCTTGAATATGAAAATAGAGAAATTAAGCCTAATCAAACGAAGCCTTCATCTTCACATTGCATATAACCTTTATTGAACCCATAAAATCATTAAATAAAAAAGAAAAATTATAGTTGATATTCTCTCACAATGTTACTCCAAATTCGAAGCTGATCAAACTCAGAAGTTCCATTATGAGAACGTGAAAGTTGGGATGATATAAAGGGATAAGATTAGTATACAACTCAGACATAGAAGACGTGAATATCGGTCATAGAGCATTCAGGTCAAGGTAATGGAAGAGCACAACATTCAACAAATCATTGAAGGCTTCTAGACATTCATCTAAAGATACTTTCACTTTTTCTGCAGCCGGAAAAATCCTAAATAGGAATAATAAAGGGAAATATTAAGCATAAGTTTGTTAGAATAGAAGTGGGAAAAATGCGAGGCAAGAACCACACGCAAGTGCTCTTGCATTAGGTTTCCCTTACTTCATAAGAGCTCGAGTTGAGTTCAACAGTCGATGATCTAGCAACATCTACAAGGTGATAGTCATAGAGACTAGAAAGTGTTCTAGAGGCAACAATAGAAGTTAGATGTTGTCATTGATCTTTTTAGTTACTTGAAATGCTCCTAGTTTGAGTGGCAAGTTCGTCTTAGTGCAAGTTCTAAATAAGTTGCTCATGGATAGAGGAATTGAACATACAAAATTGGTTGCCTTTAAACAAGAATGCATGTCAAATTGAATTTTCAATAAAACGATTTAGCTACATTTAGCCCAAATGTTAGAAAAGTCTTTGTCATTGCTATACAATTCCTTGAGGGAAATCCAACCCAGTAAACTCTGTAAGGAGGCAATTAGGCTGATGTGCTTGCTCAATGAATCCGCAACTTGATTTTGGGTACCCGCCTTGTGTTTAAGGATGAAACTAAATTTTTGCAAGAACATAATCCTACGAGTATGGATTGACTTAATTTATTTTGTAAATTTAAAAATCGAAGGGCTTAGTGGTTGTTGTACAAGATGAAGTCTTGATGTGGTAGATAATGTTCCCAATGTTTAGTGCTCGAACAACCATATATATTCCTTGTTCATAACTATCCAATTTTGATAAGGTGTACTTAAATTTTTGCTGAAAAATTCAATTGGACAATTATCTTGGGGGATAACACAGCTTTGATACCAATTGTAGAAGCATCCACTCAACTAAGAATGGTTGCGCGATTGTAACAGCAGAAGCATAGCATAATCATGGGAAAATGAATTAGGAAGATACATTTAATAGGCTAATTGGATAAAGTTTCATATACGTAATTATATTTGATTATAGGTGTCAAACTATTGGAGTTAGATTAAGGAGTAAAGTGAATCATCAAGTCATCTAAACTTAAGTGAATACTCATATTTATATTTTTATGGTAATGAAGTTGCTTCCTCTAAACCAAATTGAATCAATCGTTGATTTTTTATTTCATTTTTATTGAAAAATTAAAGCATGATTTATCTTTTCTATTTAAATGACATACTGATATAAGTGATAGTTAGCATAATATGCTTCAATTAATCACCATATACAATATAGAAAGTTTGTGTGAATGAAATAAAAATATATAAAAAAAGATTGTATGTGCAGGTCGATTGATGTAGTATACCCCATTATAGAATTGGCTGTGCACACGTAAATTGAAAAAGATTTTGAAAAAAAAAGATGTATCAAAATTGGTACTAATTAAACGATTGCTCTTGTGGTAGTTGTATTACTTATAAAAAAATTGATAAGACCTGATATGATGGTTACTTTGATCTTATTATTCAAGGTATTTTACAAAATCATTTTAAATATATATAATATGAAATGATGTTATTTTGTTTCATGTTTACAACAAATACACATATTATTTCAAAATTTTGTGATTTCACTATAACAATGGAAGAGGCATTACTAGTGGGTTCCTCATCGTAGCTTTCTCGCTTTTGTTATTGAGTGCTTTGGGTTCGAGCATAAGAGGAAGCACAACCATGGAAATGCTAGAGAGTCGAGATTGTGGAGGGAATGAGTGAGGGGCTCCCTTTGGCATCTAATAGATTGTGGGGGTCTTCCTTTCGCAATTCAAGACAATCTATCAGTATGTTGACCTCATTTTTATATGAGGTCATTGGGACTAATCCAGGTTCAGTCAATCAAATCAATCAATCATATATCCTGTTAAATTTCAATCACTTAATCATTAAGTTTAATCTATACATACTCAATCATTCAAACTTTAATTATATTCAATCAGAACTTCACTCAATCTTATAGCATGCATTCAATCAACATTCAATCAAAGTCCAATCAACCTGCATACATCAAGTCTTCAATCAATCAACCTGCATTCAATCAACACCAATCAAACCTATTGAGCTCAAAGCTTGACCTTAGGTCAACCTAGTTGACCAAATTAATCTACATTGACTAGTTCAACCCTTAAACCTTCTACTTCCAATCAAGCTTCAAATTAACTTCAAATCCATTCAAACTCCTCCGATCACTTCCCTTAGTGATCTAGACTGGATTGGACCCATTGACCCAGTCAAAGTTGATTTGGTCAACTAAGTCTTTAGTATATTCAAACTCCCTTCTTTTAGTCAAATCACTTTCCAAAAGCAATCAAGTCCCTTTGAGCTTAAAACTCTTGATCTCACTCTATTTCAGAGTTTAAATACATTCAAAGTCAAGCCAAGCCAAATCAAATCCCATTTGATCAAGTTAACACTACAGGAAAAATGCCTATTACCGGCGGTTCTAACTGGCGGTTTATGGACCGCCGGTAACACCGGCGGTTTCGCCGGCGGTCAAAACCGACGGCTTTTAACGGCGGCCTAACCGATGGGTTTGGTACGTTAAGCCGCCGGTACTAGCGACGGTCCATAAACCGCCGGTAAATGCCCTAATACGAACAGACCCGCACCGCGCATTTCATTTCTATTTTTTCCTTCTCTCTCTCATTTCGGTCGCTCTGCCGTCGCCTCTGCTCGCGATCGACTTCAGTTTATCACCGCCGACGAAGCATCTCCGACTGTCGACGCCGTATCTCC
The DNA here is from genome assembly GCA_016618105.1 of Dendrobium huoshanense. Classification (NCBI taxonomy): domain Eukaryota; kingdom Viridiplantae; phylum Streptophyta; class Magnoliopsida; order Asparagales; family Orchidaceae; genus Dendrobium; species Dendrobium huoshanense. The sequence goes on along the minus strand of CM028359.1, from coordinate 5,466,296 downwards.
GACCTCCGACCTCCGACCTCCGACCTCCGACCGCCGTCGATCTCACTCCGGATCTCACGCCGCCGACAACCCTAGATTTCATATTTTAAGGTAATTTTTTATCGTTTTTCTTTGATTATTTGTTCTCACTAGACATTTGCAAGTGTTAGAGATATTTTGGATGATTTAGATAGTAATGCAAGAGGTAATGTTGTAATCATTTGGGTAGATCTAATTTTTTTTTTATTAAGTGTTATTTTAGTTTATGGTAGATCTAATTTGTTGATTGTGACTTTGAGTTAGGGCAAGATAGGAAGAGAGAGATTGAGGGAGAGAAAAGAGAGGGAGAGGGAGAGATAAAAGAGAGAGAGAGAACAAGAGAGATAGATAGATAGAGAGATATATGAGAGAGCAAGAGAGAGAGAGAGAGAGAGAGAGAGAGAGAGAGAGAGAGAGAGAGAGAGAGAGAGAGAGAGAACAAGAGCTAGCATTGAGATGAGGGAGAGGGAGAGAGAGAGAACAAGAGAGATAGACAGAAAGTGTTAGAGAGAACGAGAGATCGAGAGGGAGATAGAGAAAAGAGAGGGAGAGGGAGAGAGAAAAGAGAGGGAGAGTGAAAAGAGAGTGAGAGGGAGAGAGAGAGAGAGAGAACAAGAGAGTGAAAAGTAAATCCACTCATCCACCTAAACATCCTCATCTCTGCAACACTTAACTTAGTATTATGCTTGTCATTTAATGGCCAACATTCGGCACCTAAAGCATTGCATGTCTCACCATCTTATAGAATTTTCCCTTAAGTTTGAGGGGGACTTTTTTATCGCACAACAAGCCCGATGCATTCCTCCATTTCAACCATCCAACTTGAATTATGCTGATAATATCCTCATCTATTTCACCATCACTCTGAACAATAGATCCAAGATATCTAAAATGTGTACTCCTATTAATGACTTGGTTGCCCAAAATTACACTCCATATATTTAGTTTTAGATACACTTAAGTAGAAACCTTTAGACTCTAAGGTTGACATACATAATTCAAGTTTACCTTCAACTCTCCTCTCTAGTCTTATCAACTAGAAGAATAGCATCAACAAAAAGCATACACAAAGATACATCCTCTTGCAAATGTCTAGTTAGCAACAAAAAGCATACACAAAGATGAGGATGTTTAGGTGGAGAGATATTATATAACAACTTTTATGGGTTAATGCCCTTTGCTCTGGAGATCAATTTCATTGAAAATTAAACTATGAGTAAATCCACTCATCCACCTAAATTATAACACGTTTGCACATACATGTATTCTAATAAATGTTTTCATAACTATGTAGGGTGACGTTTGCTTTAACGTCCAAATGACTATCCAAGAAGAGAGATATTGGATGTATAACAGATTGTTGCCGGGTCGAAAATGATTGACAGTTGAATTTATAGGAGTTGAAACTTTCATTCAAGTTGCATCTCAACTGCCTTCCTTTCAGTTTGATAAAATGTTTAGATGTCCATGTTCGAAGCATAAAAATCTAGCATTCCTCAAGCTCGATGATGTGAAGCTTGATTTATATCGTAGGGGATTTCTTCCAAATTATTGGATTTGGACATCACATGGCGAGTACGAGTCACATAGAGATGCTCATGCCAGTTCATCTACAGTTTATGAAACATTTGATGAAGATCAAATGAGTAGACCCTATGAAGACCTTATTTTTGATGTAGCAGGTCATAATTTAAGGTCTAATGTGGTAGAGCCACCAAATGCAGAGACACAAAAATTCTTTGAGTTATTACATTCAGCTCAAAAGTCAATTTAGGAAGGTTGCAGTACACATTCGGAATTATCCATTGCAATGAGGATGCTAAGTATTAAAACTGAGTATAATATTTCCCGTGAGTGTTTTAATGACGTTATTGGTCTTATGAAGGAAACTAATCCAGTTGGCAATTTAATTCCCTCAGACTTGTACCGAACAAAGAAATTAGTATCCAAGCTGGGTCTCACTGCTACAAAGATTGATTGTTGTATCAATGAATGTATGTTATACTATAAGGATAATGCAGCAGAAGTTATTTGTCGCACCTGCAATGCTCCTCGATTTAAGCTAAACTCGGGAAAACAACGTCATCCAAAGAAAGATGTGTCATATTCCCGTTTGTTTTATTTACCAATCATTCCAAGACTTCAGCGACTCTATGCATCAATGAGTTCAGCAGGCCATATGAGATGGCATAAGGAAAAAATAACAAAAAGTGATGTTCTTTCTCATTCATCAGATGCTGAAGCGTGGAAACATTTTGATCGAGTGCATCCTTCATTTGCTGTTGAACCCCGCAACATAAGATTGAGATTATGTACTGATGGTTTTACTCCCTATAGTCAAACAGCTATACCGTACTTTTGTTGGCCAGTTATATTAACACCATACAATCTTCCACCAGAGATGTGTATGACTACTCTGTTCATGTTCTTAACTCTGATTATACCTGGACCACATAATCCAAAAGCAAAAATTGATATCTTTTTGCAACCATTAATTGATGACCTCAAATTATTATGGGAATGAGTGCTCACATATGACATATCAACAAAACAAAATTTTCTCCTTCGAGCTGCTTTGTTGTGGACCATCGATGATTTTCCAGCTTATGGTATGTTGTCTGGTTGGAGCACAGCAGGGAAATTAGCATGTCCTTACTGCATGGAGAACAGTAAAGCTTTCACATTAAAACATGGAGGGAAAAATACTTGGTTTGATTGTCATCATATGTTTCTACATGCTAATCACCAGTTCCGAAGAAATAAGGAAGCATTTGTTAAAAACAGAATTGAGCGATCACCTCCTCCACCCAGATTAAGTCGTGATGATGTACTACAGAGACTTTCCGACATTCCAACAATTATTGATTTTCCAATGCTATCAGAGTCTAAATTTTCGGGTTATGGTGTTCAACATAATTGGATAAAAAAAGTATTTTCTGGACATTATCTTATTGGAGAACTAATTTGATAAGATATAACTTGGATGTTATGCACATTGAGAAGAACTTCATGGATAATATTTTTAATACAATTATGGATGTTAAAGGTACGAGTAAAGATAATGTCAAAGCAAGGATGGACATTAAAGAGTTTTGTCGGCGACAAAATCTGGAGTTAGTAACAACAATTGATGGTAAATTAATGAAACCCAAAGCTCCGTACTCTTTCATGTTAGAGTAAAAAAGATCGATATGTCAGTAGTTTAAAGGTTTAAAGATGCCTGATGGCTATGGATCAAATATAAGCCGATGTATTGACTTGAAATCTGTAAGGTTATTTGAACTCAAAAGTCATAATTGCCACATAATTATGGAGGTTCTTCTTCCAATCATAGTCTAAATGTTACCCGATTACATATCAAATCCGTTGACTGAGCTTAGCATTTTCTTCAAAGATTTATGTTCATCTAAACTAAGTGAAAATGCTTTACGGAGGTACGAGGATAACATACCAATCATCCTTTGCAAGTTAGAGAAGATATTTCCCCCAGATTTTTTTGATTCTATGGAACATCTTCCAGTCCATCTACCTTACAAAGCTAGAGTTGGTGGACATGTACAATATCGTTGGATGTATCCTTTTGAAAGGTAAATGTGTTAAGATTTTTATTAAGTCTTCAATATTTTTGAATCAATTGAGATAACATATTTTTATTAACTTCACTATGATTGTAATTGTTTAATAGATATTTGAACAAGTTTAAGAAATATGTTAAGAATAAAGCACGATCAGAAGGATCAATATATGAAACATATTTGTCTCAAGAAACAACTCAATTTTGCTCATACTATTTCGAGCCCCATGTAAGAAGTACAAGAACAAAAATTGGTCGTAACATGAACTTCGATGTAGAAGAACAATCACATGCTACACTATCAGTATTTAGAAGGCAAGGAAAGCCCAGTGGCAAATGTATTGAAAGATATCTCAATGATTTAGAAAAAAATACAGCGAATTTGTATGTACTACTAAACTGTGAAGAAGTTGAGCCAATCTTAGAGTAAGTTCTTGCATAATGTTAATAAGTAATTAGTAATGTTTATTTAAAATACTAAAGTATTATTTGTCATCAGGTATTTCGTAAGCAATTTGCCTTTGACAGATTCGAGGGATATTAAGCAAACTGTTGCAAATGAATTTCCAACTTGGTTCAGATTATATGTGAGCACATTTTTTTTATAAATTTAAATCTTATTTATTATAAAAAATAATAATATTTGAAAATATTTTTAGGTACAAAACCCTGATAACAAATATTTCGATAAATGTTTGCAAGCATTAACATGAGGTCCAATGCGAAAAGTAAAAACTTGACCAATATATATAGTGAATGGGTTCAGATTTCATATCAAATCGTATAGTGAATGAAGAAAAACTGAAAATTGTTGAGTATGTGTTAGAGGGAACACTCATGAAGAAGATGAGTGTGATTATTATGGTATTCTGAATGAGGTCCTTGACTTGGAATACCCAGGCGAAGATGAGAACTTTATATGCTTATTTAACTGTCAATGGAATGATCCAGTACATAATAGAGGCACAAGGGTTCATCATGCGTATGGTTTAGTAGATGTTAAACATAGTAGAAGATACGAGAAGTTTGATCTATTTGTGTTAGCAAGTCAAGTTATTCAAGTTTATTTCAGTAAATATCCCAGTGGTCGTAAAGACAAACAAGATTGACTAGCTGTCATAAAAACAAAAACACGGGAAATAATTGATCAACAATATATTGTAGCAACAGCACATCAAGAGGATGATATGTCAAGTTGTAGGCCTGTTGAAATTGAGGAGATGACAACTACAACCTCTACTATTAAAATTGAGTTAGAAGATGTGAATAGTTCAACTAGTTCAGACGAAGATGAGAACGAGGATGAAAGTGAAGATACCCTTGAGAGCAATGAAAATAGTTTTGATGATTCTAATTAGTTTTTGTAATTTAGAATTATAGAATTTTAATATTTTGTAATATTTTGAATAGTACTTTTTGAATTCTAAGAAATAAAATTGTTATTTACCAACTTGTATTTATTAACTGCTTTTTATAATTTATTAACTGCTTTATTAACTACTTCTCGTAATTCATTACCTGCTTTATTAATTGTTTTCAATGCTTTAGTAATTGTTTTTTTTTTTTAATATTGCAGATGACTTCAGACGACGATCCTCATCGTAAATCATTTGCCTCAAAGTTCCGCCGGATGAAGATTACTGCTAGCAGACCCACACAGGCTGAGGTAGGTGAGGGGCCTTCAGTTCTACCAGATCTACCTACACCACCACCGCCACCACCTGCCAGGAGCCAACAACATTCACCAGAGCAGGGTCAGGGTCAGGGACATTTAGATCCACCTCCTGTTGTACCTCCATACTTTCCTGGCCACTTCCCTCCTCCCTCGACGAGTCCTCACTTCCCCTCTCCAGATCAGACACATGCTTCTTCAATTTATCCATATTACCCCCCACCTTCATCACAGGCAGCTGATCCATCCACTGGTCCCCACCCTCCTTACCCTCACCTATATTACTACCTCTATCCGGTGCAGCATGAACAGGGTGGACCATCAAGACCACCAGAGGTTGGCGCTAGCGATCATGCAGCTGCAACAGATAAGCGTCAATACATTGAGCCTGAGGGCGATAAGTAAGTTCACATTAAGTTATTAAGTTATTTTTATTTTGATATATTACATGTTATTGACAAAAAAAATCACTTACAGCTTCAATCCTTCAAGGCCACATATACATATGATCCGGGATATAATAAAGAATAAATATGATGCTCCTTACTTATCCTGAAAGAAGATCCCAAAGCCGGTTAGAGATATGTAGTTTGGAGAATTTCAGATATGTTTTTTTGGTATGATTTCAAATATGTGATTTAATTTATACTAATCTTTTTGATATTGCCTAAATTTTTACATAAAGAATTTAGGTGGTTGCCTGAGTACAGGATGAAGATCAAATCAAATTTTGAGAGGAGAGGAGCGACCCGTCTCAGAGACATGTTCACGGACATTAGAAAGTCTGGGCAGCGTCCTAATTGGATTGGAGAGGGCGTTTGGGCTGATTTGAGTAGTGCTTGGGCGACCCCTGAGTTTATAAAAATGAGAGAGCAGAATAAACAGAACAGAGCCTCTGACTGTGACGGTTTAGAAAGCTCTCTTCATACTGATGGATCTGTACCTCATACGGAACATAGGCGTCGCCTAGTAAGTGTTTTGAATTAGTTTATTACAGATATTTATGTTATTATAACTATTTCTTAAATTTTCAGAAACAGTCCCTTGGTCGGGAGCCAACACCACTGGAGTTGCATACAAGAACTCATCAACATCAAGCTGACCATCAGTGGGTTGATGAGAAGGCTAAGAAGGCTCATGTGAGTAAATTTTTTTGGAGTTTTAGAATAAAAATTTATTTTAATAAAACTAATTGTAACTCGCAGGATGATTTCGTACGAGCTAGAGAAAGTCGGCAGTCCACTGGCGAGGGATCATCTTCAGGATCGGCCCACATTTCTGAGTATCATACATGGTCAGATGTTGTTGGTGGAAGACAGAGGAGAAGGGTATATGACATGAGTTCACAGGCTTTTGCTATTGAGGGCAGTTCATCCACCTCTGCATTTCATGATCCAAGTGGAGCTGAAGAATCTGTAAGCGAGAGGGTTGCAGCACTGACTAGAGAGATCGAAGAGATGAGAAAAGTTCAATCTAGAGATATTGAAGAAATGAGAAAAGTTCAAAATGAAATGCAAGCATAGTTGCAATCCTACAGAGCTGAAAATCAGAGGAAGAAGGAGCAAGAGCAGCCATCTGCAGACAGTGAGGATACAGCTGAGGATTATATATTTTTTATATTTGATGATTGTATTTAGAACTTGTGAACTTGTGATTGTAACCTTATGATGAACTTATTTGGAACTTCTTAATGTTTGATTGTAAACTTATTTATTTGATTTGTGGTTATGTTTATAATTCTGATGAATATAGCGGCGTGTTGCCCAAAATATCTTATTATGTATTGCTCTTTTTGCAGGTTTAAACTTTAGGGTGAACCTCCCTCAAATAGAGAGAATGCTGTCAAATTTTTTTTACAGGTGCTACAGGTTTCCGGCGGCCAACCGGCGGTTTGGCCGCCGGAAACGACGATACCGAACGGCCAAAGCTAGGCCGCCGGTAATGTCATGACACCGCCGGTATTATACCGGCAATTACCGATGGCCACCGGCGGTGTTACGGTGGACGTCCGACTGTGTGCACCGTCGGTAATCCCGTCGGCTGTAACCGCCGGGTTACCGCCGGTAATGGAACCGGCGGTCTACCGACGCTTGCCGGCGGTTTAGCGAACACACGACGCCCGCTTTAACCGCCGGCATACCGTCGGTAAACTAACCGGCGGCTTAACGGCCGGAACACCGCCGGTTGCAAATCCGGTCGTCACCGGCGATATAGGCCGCAGGCAAACCGCCGGTAAAAGGCCACCGGTAAGTGTTTCCTACGCGATTTTTACCGGCGGTTTTAATGTCGCCGCAAAGACGCCGGTAATAAAAAAACCGCCATTGTAGCCATACAAACCGCCGGAGAAAACCGCCGGTTTTTGACGTTTTTCCTGTAGTGTAATACATGAGGACTTGATCAAACCCCTTCAAACTCTCATATTCTTACTCAAACATTAACTTCAAGGCTTAACATTCATTCCATCTAATGTATGGTGCCACCTCGTATGTCACATCAGCTACTTTGACCCATTGACTGGTCAAATAGTCAATGGAGGGTCAAAGTAGCCTTCAAATGCTTTAAATCTTTGATTAATCCCCTTGAGCTCAAAACCCCCAACCCTTTTGAACCCAGCTCACTTAATTAACTCCCTAAGCCTTCCTCTCATGCCACCTCAGCAGTCCAAGTGGCTTTGGACTGGTCAAACAGTCAAACAAAGGCCAGGGAGTGGTCAAATATGGTCAAAACCCTTCTTAAACTTAATATATTCCATCTTAATCCCATCCAGCTGTTTGATTAATCTCTAAAACCTTCCTAGAACTCTCCCCAATCCTTAGATCTAGATCAAATGGCTCATATTCATCCAACATGGTTGCTAGGTGACAAAACAAACTTTCCACATGACTTGTACTATTGTCCTTTGATCTATCTGCTCCCACCACCCCATAGCCATGTGGCATCTTAGAAGCTCTCCAAAGTAATCCCAGCCCTTCATTCAATCTAGAATGAGTTGAATAAGGCAAAACCCTCAAAATGAGTCTCATTTTAACCTATTCACTCTCTCACTTCATTTCTTTTCTCCAGAGCTATTTCAGACCCAAAAACTCTTCCTTAAGCTTCTCCAGATACTTCCTTAGCTCTCCAAGCCTTCCCCCACCAGATCCTAGCCTCCAAACTCTCATTGGTGAAGAGAGAATGTCAAGAGAAAGAATCAGGATATTCAAGAATAACTTCCAATACAACTAAAATAAGATTTTAGAGTCTTTTACAAAGTTGAAGACAATCTCAGCAGCTTTCCAACAAGCCCAAGATCGTCAAAATCCGTCTACAGGTTAGAAAGTTATTTGCGTTTTAATTTATGTGATCAAAATTTGATATCTCCGAAATCTCAAAGCATCGAGCCTTGAAACTCAATGGATTGCAAGATTAGGATATATAGATCATATGTTTCAAATTTTATAAAATTTGAACGGTTGGATCAAAAGTTATGAGCATTTCAAATCAGTTATAGAGTGATCTAGACCGTTCGATCGAGTGTATTGCGATCGGTCGGTGCAGATTAAGCTAGACCGCGTGCTGTAGCTGGCGAGATTCGAATCCGGGCCATTTGACCAAATAGTGCGCCTACGTGGCCAAATATGGTTCATCCATTCGATCTGGCGCGGATCGGACGGCCCGATATTCCTGATGACGTGGCATGTGACTCAATCGTATTGCGCCACGTGTCATGTACGAGGAAAGCCTCCACTACCGTCATTCAAATGATTAGTTGTTAGTTAAATTAATTAAAAATGAATTTAAAATTCATTTTAAATGCTCAAAACTTCAAAAATTCATAAAAAATTTATTTTTAATCCAAATTGGATATTCTTGGGCTTGTTGGAAAGCTCTTGACTTTTACTTTATTTTAAAAATAATTTCAAATATGTTTAACCATTGAATTTAGAGAAAAATAGATATGATATTTTTTTTTCTCAAATTTCTCAAAATCTAATGGTCGATTTACTTCAAATTTGGATGGCTTAAATTAGGAGGAATTCTTGACCTACCCTAATTTTCTTGGGTCATAGTTTAACCAAAATTTCTATGAATTCAATTTTCAAATGCTTGGGTCCATTTTTGACCCATGAATTTGAAAATCCATATTTTTTTACATATTTAGCATAAGAATATTTTTATTGTGCTCATGATTTTTATGTGTTGATGTGATTGTAATTAGTGTCTAAAAAGTTAGTAAACAATGATTTTGATCATATAACTTAGTGATATTTAGGGACTAATTAAAAACTTAAGTCTTAACTAATTTAGTCAATCTAAGATGAACTTCACATATCCCTTTTGGGATGAAATATAAGGATAAAAAATTAGTGTCATATATCTTTTGATTAAATACATATTGATTTGACATTAATCGATCTTTAAATAACTACTAGAATTTGTTAATTCTTTGTTAATAAATATCTAATTTTCTATAAGTTAAATAAAACCCTTAAAAATCAAAAAAATCAATTTCAACTGATCCTAATCAACTCTAAACCAAACTTAAAATCATTCCAAATAAAAAATAAATTCAAATTTGATTAAACCTTAGTTAACTCTTAATCACCCTTAATTAAGTTTTAATTAAACAAATCATAATAATTTAAATTAAATCCAATGAATCCTAATTTAAGTACATAATCAATTAAAAATTAAATTTAAATTTAAGCCCCATTTAAAATCTAATTAAATCCTAAAATTTTTTTAATTAAACATTAAATAAATAAATACCTTAAAATTCCAAAAAAATCTAATAATATTAAAAATATAAAATAAAATCGTTAAAATTAAATAAAATTCAGAAAAATATTAAATTTAATTTTAAATAATTTGCTAATTTAATTTTACTAATAAATCATTTTTTAAAAATAAATTCATTAAAAATTCAATAAATGATTTAAAATTTTAAATATTATAATAAAATTCATAAAAATTTAAATTAAATTTTAATTCATTTAATTCATTTAAACTAAATTAATTTGATTGATTAAAAATTATTTTTGATAAATTAAATTTGAGAATTATCAATTAAATAAATTTGAGAATTAATTTAATTTAAATGAATTAAAGTATTTATGCCTAAAACATGATTCCTTTATGAGGGTTTCAGACATTTTGATTTTAAAAGACATTTAATAGATAGAAAATAATCAAAATATCTCCTATGTGTTGTACACGACTCGTTTTAGGAAAGCATTAATACATTGAATTTGAAGATATTCAAATCCTTAATAATATACCAACCTTATGTGGCATATTCGACTCCTTTTGAAAAATATGTCATATTGCATTGCAAGGTCTTTTTTCTCTTTCTAATTAAATTTTAAGAACTCTTAAATGTACATCTGTCTTCCATATGAGATATAAATGTTTATTCTGAAAATCCTAAAATTAGGAATGTAAACGAGTCGAGTCGAATTGAGTTTTGACACTATCGAGCTCGGCTCGTCAGTCAGAAAGCGAGCTCGAACTCGAGCTCGTCCCACTATTAACGAGTTCGAGACGGCTCGCGAGCCTCGGTAGTCCGAACAGCCTTCGTGCCAGTCGCCCTCCTCATCTGCGTGACCGCGTCATCCATGTCGAGCTTGCCATCGGAGAAGAAGATTGAGCATTGAAAATAAAAAAATATTTTTTTTCTTATCGGGTGAAGAGAGGAGCTGAGATAATTAATGAGAGTTTATAAAAAAGCAAAAGCAAGCTGCACCTTGCAGCTTTCCACCTTTCCCAAAAAAATAGCAGCTGTATGTCAGCAATTTTCATTGGTTATATTAAATAAAATTAACATTATATATCTTTTTTTATGACAGCAAAACCTAAAGGCCAAATTTTAGAAAAAAGCTTGTGTAGTGAGAATTAGAAAAAAAAGCATAGTTAATAAAAATTTTAAAAAGCAGCCGATACGCCATTACATTAGGCATATTCTTAGAGAAAGAAAATGAGATGAGAGAGGAGAGAGGAGAGAGGAGAGAGAGAGAGGGAGCGGTAAGTAGTGCAGCAATTACTTCATTAAGAGGGAATCTTTTAATATTACTATTTTTAAATCTATTTATGTTTTTTCAATTTTTTTTAAATAAAATTTTAAAATTACTATTTAATATAATTTTTAGATATTTATAATATTACATAAATAATTTAAATATTTAATGATAAAATTTATTATTTAAATTTAATTATGTTTTTCTATGTTTAAATATAATATTTAAAAGAAACTAAAATTATTTATGTAATATTATAAATATCTAAAAATTATATTAAATAGTACTTTTAAAATTTTATTTAAAAAAAATTAAAAAAAACATAAATAGATTTAAAAAGGGTAATATTAAAAGATTCCCTCTTAATGAAGTAATTGCTGCACTACTTATCGCTCCCTCTCTCTTTCTCTCTCTCTCTCTCTCCTCTCTCCTCTCTCATCTCATTTTCTTTCTCTAAGAATACGCCTAATGTAATGGCGTATCGGCTATTTTTTAAAATTTTTATTAACTATGCTCTTTTTTCTAATTGTCACTACTCACAAGCTTTTTTTCTAAAATTTGGCCAAACCTAAATGGTATTATATTTTTCATTTTTGTTGGAGTTGCAGCTTTGGTCAATTTAATTTTTTGAAATCCCGCACAATGCCCCCGCCTTATTTGAAATTACCGCCCATCTGTTATTATATTTTTATTTTTTTAATTCAAATAATCAATTGAGTTCGACTTGCGAGCTCCCGAGTCGAGCTCTCATCTAGCTCGAACTCGAGCTAGTTTAACAAACGTCGAGCTCGAGCTCGCGGCTCGATAAGCTCGGTTCTCGAGCTCGTTATCGAGTCGAGTTCAAGTCGGCTCACGAGCCGGCTCGGCTCACTTACACCCCTACCTAGAACTTATAAATTGATAACTTCCAATACTTAGGAGGTTATCAATTTATAAGTTTTTTAAAACTAAATCATATAACTTTAACATTTAAAATTAGAATAATTTTAAAAGTCAAATACACATTACTTAAACTTCAATTAAATTCTCATTTGCCTTTAATGATAAAATCTTAATAATACATGCAATTCAAATATAAATTCCTATAGGACCTATCCAAATAACACAACCTCTTTCACACACTTAGATGCTTATTAGGACAACCAAGAGGTCGTGTGGCTTGGATAGGAATTTATATAAGAACTTATATTTGGATTGCATGTATTATTAAGATTTTATCATTAAAGGCAAATGGAGATTTAATTGAAGTTTAAGTAATGTGTATTTAACTTTTAAAATTATTCAAATTTTAAATGTTAAAGTTATATGATTTAGTTTTAAAAAACTTATAGATTGATAACCTCCTAAGTGCAAGAAATTATCAATTTATAAGTCCTAGGACTTTCAGAACGAACATCCATCTTATAAGGAAGACAGATGTACATTTAAGAATCCATAAAATTTAATTAGAAAGAGAAAATGGACCTTGCAATGCAATATGACATACTTTTCAAAAGTAGTCAAATATGCCACATAAGATCGACATATTATTAAAGGTTTGAAGATGTCCAAATTCAATATATTAATGTCTTACTAAAAGGAGTCGTGCACAACACATAGGAGATCTTTTGATTATTTTATGTGTATTAAAGGTCTTTTAAAATCAAAATGCCTAAAACTCTTAGAAAGAAATCAAGCTTTAGGCATAAAAACCTTAATTTATTTAAATTAAATTAATTCTCAAATTTAATTGATCAAAAATAAATTTTAATTAATTAAATTATCAATTTAAATGAATTAGAATTTAATTTAAATTTTTATGGAAATTTTAGTATAATATTTAGAATTTTAAATCATTTAATGAATATTTAAAGAATTTATTTTTTAAAAATAATTTATTAATAAAATTAAAGTAGGAAATTATTTAAAAATGAATTTAATATGTTTTGAATTTTATTTAATTTTAATTATTATTTTTTTATATTTTTAATATTATTTGAATTTTATAAAATTTTTAGGTATTTATTTATTTAATGTTTAATTAAAAATATTTAAGGATTTAATTAGAGTTTAAATAAGGTTTAAATTTAAATTTGATTTTTGATTGATTATGTACTTAAATTAGAATTCATTAGAATTAATTTAAATTTTTTTAAAAAAATTATTTAAATTATTATAATTTGTTTACTTAAAGCTTAATTAAGGGTGATTAAGAGTTAATTAAAATTTAATAAAATTTGAATTTTAGTTTTGATTTAGAATGATTTTAGTTTTGATTTAGATTTGATTAGGATCAATTAAAATTGATTTTTTAGATTTTTAAAGATTTTATTTGACTTATAGAAATTAGAGATTTATTAACAAAAAATTAACTAATTCTAATAGTTATTTGAAAATCGATTAATGTCAAATTAATATATATTTAATAAAAAAATATATGATACTAATTTTTTATGTTTATGTTTTATCCCAAAAGAGATATGTGAAGTTCATCCAAAATTGATTAAATTAGCAAAAATTTAAGTCCTTAATTATTGTCCATAAATGTTACTAAGTTATAGGATCAAAATCAATATTTATTAATCCTTTTAGACACTAGTTACAATCACATCAACACATAACAATCATGATCACAATAAAAGTGTCATAATACTAAATATGCAAAAAATATGAATTTTCAAATTCATGGGTCCAAAATGGACCCAAAGCATTTGAAAATTTATTTCATAGAAATTCTGGTCAAACTATGACCCAAGAAAATTAGGGCAGGACAAAGATTCCCCTAATATAAGCCATCCAAATTTGAGATCAATTTCACCATTAGATTTTAAAAAATTTAAGAAAAATAAAAAAAATATCATCTTTATTTTTCTCTAAATTCAATGGTTAAACATATTTGAAATTATTTTTTAAAAAAGTAGAGGTCAAGAGCTTTTCAACAAGCCCAAGAACATACAATTTGGATAAAAAATGAATTTTCTATGAATTTTTTAAGTTTTGAGCATTTAAAATGAATTTTAAATTCATTTTTAATTAATTTAACTAACAGCTAATCATTGGAATGAAGAGAGCGGCGGCTTTTCTCATACATGACACGTGGCGCAATACGATTGAGTCACTTGTCAGGTCATCAGGAATATCGAGCCGTCCGATCCGCGTCAGATCAAATGAACAATCCAGATTTGGCCACGTAGGCGCGCTGTTTGGCCAAATGGCCCGGCTTCGAAACTCGTCAGCTACAGCGGGCGGTCTGACTTAATATGCACCAACCGATCGAAATACACACCTGATTGAACGGTCCAGATCACTTCAGAAATCCTAGTTCAAAACGAATTAGGATTTGAAATGCTCATAACTCTTGATCCATAGGATTTGAAACATAGGATTTATATATCATAGTCTTCCAATTCATTGAGTTTCAAGGTTCCATGCATTGAGATTTCAGAGATATCAAGGCTTGATCACTGAAATTAAAATACAAATAACTTTCTAACATGTAGACGGATTTTGACGATCTTGAGCTTGTTGGAAAGCTGCTGAGATCGTCTTCAAATTTGTAGAAGACTATAAGATCTGATTTTGACTATACTAGAAGTTATTCTTGAATCTCCTGATTCTCTCTCTACACATTCTCTATTTACCAATGAGAGTTTCGAGGCTAGGATTTGATGGGGAAAGGTTTGGGAGAGCTAGGGAAGTATTTGGAGAAACTTGAGGGAGAGTTTTTGGGGCTGGAATAACTCTGAAGAAAAGAAATGAAGTTAGAGAGTGAATAGGTTAGAATGCGACTCATTTTGAGGGTTTTGCCTTATTCAACTCATTCCAGGTTGAATGAAGGGTTGAGATTGCTTTGGAGAGCTTCTAAGATGTTGCCACGTGTCTATGGGGTTGTTGAGAGTAGATAGATCAAAGGACAACAGTACAAGCCATGTGAAAAGTTTATTTTGTTACCTATGAACCATGTGGGATGAATACGAGTCATTTGATCTAGATCTAAAAGTTGGGGAGAGCACTAGGAAGATTCTAGAGACTAATCAAACAACTGGATGGGATTAAGAAGGAAGAGATTAAGTTTAAAAAGGGCTTTGACCATGTTTGACCACTCCCTAGTCTTGGTTTGATTGTTTGACCAGTCCAAAGCCACTTGGACTGCTGAGGTGGCATGGGAGGAAGGCTTAGGGAATTGAATAAGTGAGTTGGGTTCAAAAAGGGTTGGGGGGATTTGAGCTCAAGGGGTTTAATCAAAGATTTAAAACATTTGAAGGCTACTTTGACCATCCATTGACTGTTTGACCAGTCAGTGCGTCAAAGTAGCTGATGTGGCATGCGAGGTGGCACCACAGATTGGATTGAATGAATGTTAAGCCTAGATGTTAGAGTTTGAGTAGGAATATGAGAGCTTGAAGGGGTTTGACCAAGTCCTCATGGATTGACTTGATCAAATGGGATTTGATTTGACTTGGCTTGACTTCGAATGTATTTAAACTCTGAAATAGAGTGGGATCAAGAGTTTGAAGCTCAAAGGGACATTAGCACTGTAGTTAGATTGAACTGTCTCTATTTTAAGAGCGAGCTTGAGCGTCTGAAATAATTTTCTACTGGTTAAAATGACTACGCTTAAAATTTCAAATTTTGGCTTTACATACCATATTTTCCCATGGAACATAGAAGTCTGATACTGCAGCAGCAAGATAAAACATTCCACGAGGTCCTAGACAACTCAATGATGTGGCCACCACTTGTATTATCTGTTAGAAGCATTAAGAATTATAAATTTCATAGATATAGGAAGGCAAAACTAAGTTTCCAACATTGAAAATATATGTGCAAAAGATATATCAAAAAAGAATGGCTGAAACCTGACAAAATCATCAATCTCGTCAACATTAGCAGTATCCCAATTAAAAAGGGTCATATTCATGAATCCCCTCCACTAATTCCCCTTGAGTGTTACATGAACTGTCAACTCAATTTTGTGCAAGTTTTCTTTCACAAATTCTAGACATGTACAATAGGTTTATCATTGTTGTTCTTAAACCTTCCATAGCAATTACATATCCAATTCATTAGTGCATCTGCCATCCCCCACTTTACCTGCCCACACCATTCAAGCCTAAAGTGCCACTCTCATCATATTTTTTAATATAATCATTTCTAGAACCATCTTGTTAATATTACCACCCATCCGCATAAAACAAAATTGTGAATTTGCAAGATCTTTTCAAAACGAATAGTTTATGAGAAATACTGTGCGTGCATTAACTTCTTTGCTTTATGAATATTGTATTGAATACAGTGGATAAAAACCTGTAGATATTCGAATATAGTGGTGAAAGGTAGTTTCAGCAAAAAGCCTCCATTCACAGCCTGCATTCAGACACAAAAAGGCACGCCATCTTATATCAACGATCTTATGTAAGGCATTACACAGTAACAAAAAATGTCATGCGAGCAGGAAATCCAACAAGGATTGGAAAAATGTGTTAAAAATTACCGAATGATACTCTTTAATTGCCTTCTTCACCACCGTAGCATGTGGATGGCACACTGACATTGTGAAACAAAATATAGCCTGTGAGAGAATTTTCTATAACACAAGACAAAAGCTGGTTGAAAGGAATGAACCACTACGGGGCCAACGAAACAAATGTCAATGTTCACTAGCACCAAAATTGGGTAATGCCTGATGACTAAAGATGACTAAATAGGTTTCTTTAACCAATATAATTTTGGATACTTCGTTACACTAAGGATTCAGATTAACATATCAAACACAAAACATACTTCAAAGTATGCTCTTCTGCACACAGAAAATGTTAACTACGTGAAAGGATCCTAGATCTCATCTAATCAATTATTGTTTGCTTATTTAAAAATAGAAAAGTAATAAAGAAAATAACAGTCGAAAATATTCCCCACATCATAACTAGCATCGGGACAAATTTGTTTCTACATATAGAAAATGTTGGAGCTGTGTTGAGCTATTCTAAAATAAGTTTCAGTGATGCCTATTTGTTTTGTATAAACTCATTTGCGAACTTCTATATTGTGGTTGTACTGAGTTTCATTCTAACCAATCCTCTTAATAATTTTATGCTATTTTATTTATATAATCAGTGAAAACATTATGATCAATTCACCTATTAGTTTATGAAATTTTATTTTATATTCAAGAAATAATAGTTTAAACTTTCTTCTGATAAAACCATGAACTCACTGCGATCCAATCACTTCCAAATATTTATATCAAATAAACCAAACCTAAAAATAGTCAAATAACTAGAAATTTTTTAATCATAATAAGATTATCACATTATCACCTCGCTTGATTCGGCTTAATTTCTCCATTTTAGGTTCAATACGCTAAAATCAGTTATTTTAACTTGTATGGAAGTCACCGCTTACATATAATTTCTTTTCATGAAACCTCGTTTTTCTGTCGGTTACGAAAGGTATTTTACATGAGATTATTCTGTTACAAACCCTCATTCCTAAAGAAAATAGGCGAAATGATGCAAGCAAAAATTTGGGAAATGCCCCAAATTTTTGCAAGCATCAATTTGGTATCAGAGCGAGTTGGTATATCCTAGGTCATTGAGTCGTGTTGTTATTTGAGTCTTGATGTCATAAGAGTTCTTAAGTTTTTGTTTTGAGTGTAAATGGATAGTCCATGCAATTATCCTTCAAAAGCCTCATATCAATATTCAAATGAGTCCCAAAGAGAATTTGACCTCGCCAAATTTACAAATGAACCAACTATTCTGAATGTGAAGATTCCAACTGCTGAAGGGATTCCATCGCAAGGAAGTTCTACAAATCCCCTACAAAACGAGTTGTATAAAATTCAATATCAAATGTTTTTGTCTTCAGAGAAATTTGAGAAGAAAAAAAAATTTCTGTAGGACCAATTCAAGCAAGAACGTGAGAAGATTTTAAAGAAGTACGAAGCCCAAATTCAAGAGCTTGATGCACTTCCTTCGTCTCTTCGAATCAAATCTAAACCCACCTCATCGGGAGATGAACATTTTCAACCGGAGGAGAATTGATGTAGGCAAGGGGGAGTCAAAACAACTTGGGTTTGTCCTTTGGGCTGTTTGCTGTAATTCGGTTTAGGCCTTGGCTGCTCTCGGGTTAGGCTTTGGGTGCTTGGTTTTGAGCTTAAAAGTTGGGTTCTACTTGGTGCTAGCTCATTAATGCTTGAGCTAAAGTTTAGATCATTATTCGGAGGAGTAATTGCACTTCCTAGCTCATAAATTCATAAAAGTATGTGGAGTGGAGCTTGTCTCTTCCTATTCTTGTGTCTCTTTGGTTTCTTCTCTGAGAATAAAAGCTATGGCTGGTTGTCTTTTGGGATTTCTCCCTGGCTGCTTTCTCGTGAATCCTCTGCTCTATTTCCTGTGTTGGCTCCTCGGGTCCCTGGCTGCTTTCCAGTGGCTTGCTGGCTGGGTTTCCCATGGCTTTTCTTCATGTTTTCTGTGAAGAATTTGTGGGTTGTTTGTGGTGGCCTTTGGCCATTCATTTCCCCAAACCTGATTGGTTTTGGTTGGAGGTGGAATGGTTGTTTGGCTTCTTTCTTTTGCTTATAAATTAGAGATGTTTTGTGACTGTTAGAGTTTTCTAGTGAGTGAGATCATGATGTGATTTTTGGAGTAAAAAATCTGAGGGTTTTTTCTTCCTTCTTTGGAAAAGCTTGCGAGCTTGTTCCATGCTTCTCTTCTCCCTTAGGAAAGCTTGCGAGCTTGTCCTCCCTTTTGTCTAAGGCTTCTTATCTCCTTCTTCTACCGCAAGTTCGACTCCACTTGTATCCTTCTTCTCAAGCGATGGAAATGCAACTTTAGGTGTTTAATTTTATGTCAAAGTTTGTAAGAGTCTTTTATATTATAAAAAGTGTCATTTTATGTTATAAATGTGGTAGTTTGTCTATTTTATACTTATCTAGGAAGTCTTTGTTTTTGTTTGCAAAAATTTGGGGCTTTTCCTAAATTTTCGCTTGCATCACGAAATTACCCAACACTTCTGTGAGCTTCTTCTTTTCCGGCGGCTCGTCCAACCTCCGAGCTTCTAAGGCAGCGCCTTCGGTCGGGATTTGTTACATAGGAGAGCAATCTTCCAGCGAGCACCAGGAGAACAGAAAGTACCGTTTAACCTTCTTGCTCTAGAAAGATCACCCTTTTCGTGCTTTTGACTTAATTCATCGTAGGGCGAAGAAATTGTATCTTCTGCATGACAATGTACTTTTAGATCTAAAAAAAAAGACAACTACAATTACTTCATCAGATTATAGCAATGAGTTCATTTAGAGAGCAGGAGGACCCCTCTCAGTTCGTCGTCAGCCTCTCCACTCCTCTACTTCATCGCTCTCGACCTATTTGACAGCTCGAAGTTGATGGCTACTCCAGCTCAGGTAAGAATGGCTAATCCTATCTTGTACCTTTGCAAGTTTGATAGTATGTTGTGTTGTGTGTGTGTGTCTGTGTGTTTGGTATTGGGGGGGGGGGGGGGGGATGAGCATTGGAGGAAAGGGTAAGTGGTTGTGAAGTAAATAGGATTTTTTACATTTTTTTTATATATTTAAGTTTTAGAAATGGATAATTTAGTCTTTATTGTGAAATCGCTAAAGCTTAAAACCTAAGCAAACAATTAATATCAAATTTCAGGTTTTCATAAGCACTTAAAAAAATATTACTCAAACAACAATATATTAGTGAAATAACATTTTTCATACCATCGGTTTCCAAAACTTCATTTTACATAAACAACAATCCAATCAAACGAGGCCTATATCAAGAATCTTCAATAAGTTCGTATTTTTTTTGTATTGAACATGGAAATGCATAGACAATATATCCAAACTGAACTGCATTGGTCAATGCTATTTATTTATAACTTGGTGCTAATAGATAATACCTCTTTTGAAATGAGTGAAAAGTTTGAATAATAACTTAATTTTTTAAAAGGCAAGGGTTTCAGGATTAATAGGACAAAATTTAAGGGCATTATATAAATATTAGTGGATTATTAATTAATAATTATCAGACAATACTTTCAGAAGATAAAACAATGTCTAGATGTGTAATAGTTGTGTAATAGTTAATTATTTTGGCTATATGATAAGATATAACTACAAAATTATAAGAATATAATTGTTATGAATCATCCTATCTTAAAAAAAGATTCATGCCTTTAAAATATCCCTTAAATGGGAGTTGGACAAAGCAACAATACTTTCAGATCTTAATCATTGAATTGCTCAAATATGCATGCAAGAGAGAAATAGAGAGTATAATAGTAATAAAGCTTGATAGACATTATCAACAATAACATCAATATCTCTCAAATCTAGAGTTAAACTCATTCGGATGTGGTACTAAAATAACTCCCCGCAAATAGTCCAGAAAACCTTTTTGGCCATTTTCTCCCTAATTGAGAGTGAAAAAACAGTGTTACGATAAATGTGTGGAAAAATAAAAAAGATAGATAAAAATTTAATTATAATGATAGTGGGAGTATCACCTACTGAGACTCAAGTGACTTTGAATATGTAAAATGGAGCGAAAAATATTAAAAATAAGATGTCTAGATAAATTTAAAGTGCAATTATTAAGAAGGAAAAGAAGTAAACCAAACATACCAATTTGGTTAGAAGTTGTGCAAAAGATACTGTAAAGAACTTGAACAATAATGAATGCAAATGAGTATTAAAAAAGCCAAATGTAGTTGAAATGCAGCTCATAATGCTTCGAGGATGATGAATCACTGTATACCAACTTAAAAACATTATTTTAATCATTGCACAAGTAAATTGGGCCGTGAATACAAATAATCTTAATAATGTAAGTCTTCTCTTGAAAATCTCTAGTAAATGTACTTGATGAAATTATGGATAAGTTCATTACACAAACATCTTTAATCTTTATCTAAATCTTTATGTTAATTTGGCTTGGTAAAGCCTGCAAACCTTGAATTTCTGAATCGTTCAAAACTTCAAAGAACTCAAGAAATGAATCTTCGGGAAGGTATCTACAATAAGGCTGACAACTTCCCCTGTCAAAAAGAAAACTGTGCGACTTCACTTTCCAAGTTGAAAGTTAATGATGAAGTATTTTAATGAAAGTGATGTCAATAATGTTTTCATGGAAAAGCAATACCAATGTACAAGAACATTACAACTCTTAGAGGCAGAAAGGTCGCGGGTTCTTAAAGTCAAGAAAACTATATCTATAACATAAGAATGTAGTCTTACAAACACGCACACAATTGATATTTGAAATGTTTGGTACCTTCTATGGACAAAGATAACAGCATATCCAGATTTCACAAAGTACCTACAACATAAGACCAGAGATCATCTTAAAACAATTAAATCAAGTTAACAAATAAAAAGCTACAGGAAATAAGTAAGGAGAAATACTCAGTAGATGCAGCCCCTCTGTGGCCTGAACTGAAATTATCAATGTACCGCACACAACGTTGTTCCAAGGGGACAGTTGTGCCTCCAGAAGTTACACAAACAACCCCAACACTTTTGGCATTTCCTGAGACGAACAAATTACCAAAATAACAAGTCGGGCTTGGCATGCATACTGCATAATTGTAAAAATTACTGTTCTATAAATTCAATCGAGTAAAACCTGTTCACCTGAAAATTGAGAATTCTGATAAATAAATTCTTTCACCTTCTGAGTGATACTGTCACTATTTTTCAGAGGTGGAGCAGATTCAAAAAAGGATTTGACATCAATGAATGATTCACCTTGAGAAATTTCTAAACCTCCTGTAGCATCCATGATAATAAAACGTCTTTCTTTTGGTTTCACAAAAAGTTCTATACGCAGAATGAAAAACTCCAACACAAATAGGCAAGACCTGGATTAAACAAGAAAGAAATTTACATACTGGATGAGAACCTAACTGGAAAGAATCAAAAACAAAAATGTTTGGTGAAGGAATGATTATTACAATCCTAAGATAATAGAGAAACTGATTTAAAGTTGTTTCTCTTATAGCAATATTTCTTTCAGTAAGCTAAATTGCTTTGGTCTATTGATTATCGCATCTATTAGCAAAATTTCACCATCTTTTCTGACTTACCATTTTGTCTGTTGTAGTTCTCCATTTACGTGTGAAACAGTTTATATAGGGATTCCTTTCAATTTACCCTCAACTGCTGGAATCAGATTCATGTGATTAGTTCTAGGTCAGGTGCTCTGTCATTTTGCTATATTAACTTTGTTTGAAACTGTTAGAGGTGTGTGCACACATTTAATCAGTTATTTTCTTACCACTTAGGTTATAAGTTTGTCTGCTCAATTACTGCCTGAAAGCTTCATTTGGAAGTGTTGTAATTTAATACATTATCAAGTTAACATCAAAAGTGTCACATTAAATTCTTTTTTTGCCAAAATCTATCGAGTTTTCATATATATATATATATATATATATATTTATTTATTTATTTTTGTTAGAAATTCTAAGAATTTTTTTAAATAGTTAATGCCGTTTCTCAGCCCAGATAAAAAAATTTGAGATATGTTTAAAACCGTCAATTTGCATCAGAAAATTTCTTGGTTCCACCCTTAGCTATAGCATTTGACCATTCTTCTTGATCTTGCCCTCTGTCTGAACTTAGATCTCAACATTGATTCACTTCCCCTCCATTTGCTCCTCCCTTCGCCCCCCTTTTTTGTTCAAATTCTCACCTACAGTGGTAAATAAATAACAAAAAAAAGTAAAAAAATAAAAAATAAATAAAGTGACTAAATCAAAAGTAACACAGGGTTTAGATGAATATCAAGAAATGAGAAAATATGGGTTGTATAAAAGTAGAAAAAAAAAGGTTTCAAAACAAGAATAATTAATACACATTCTAAAGGTAATACTTTTTTTTTTTCACGAATCTGCTGCGACATCAGGCCATATTTTACTGGATCGTGGCAGCAAAAGCCACTCTGCCACGTACAGTGCCCCATTACAAATTTAAGTCGTCTGTAAGGGATTCAGACCACATCCGTTCGGAACTGCATTTCAGGGTCTTCCTGCCAATGATCTAGGCGACCGACACGAATGCATCCCATGTCACATGCCCCTGGGGGATGAAGCCCCTACTACTGGTCGGCAGACGAACAATGGACTCAGGCGCCGCATTTTTAGCGCGGATTCTAAATTAGAGGCATTTAGTCATAATTCTACACACGGTAGTTTTGTGCCACTAGTTTTTTAACCAAGCGCGATGACCAATTATGTGAATCAACGATTCCTCTCGTACAATGTTGAATTACTATCGTGGCACGATTATCAATGGGGTAAAACTAACTTGTCTCACGACGGTCTAAATGCAGTTCACGTTCCCTATTGGTGGGAGAACAATCCAACACGTGGTGAATTCTGCTTCACAATGATAGGAGGAGCCGATATCAACAATCCACTGGACTTTTTTATTAATACAAATTCTAAAGCTAGTACTTGGGAGCCGATACAAATAATATTAGGGTTGTTTGGCAACGGGATTTATGCAAAATTTGAGCAAGATTTAGCATAAATCTTGCCAAACGAGATTTGAGAATCCTGTAAATCTCACGGTGAAATAAATCCGCCATTACCCTATTTTTGGCATAAATCTTGGATTTAGGGGTTGTTTGATTGGAAATAAAATGGGTTTAAAGTATTTTAAATGTAAGAGTTTTAAAAATATTTGAGCTTTACACTACATTCATTTTATTTCAAACCAAACAACAAAAACATTCACCTGATTTACTTTACACTAATCTAAATAACTCCAAATTATTCATTTTACACTGCATTAATTTTACAATGTATTTCTTTTACTATGCATTACTTTTTTAGCCAATCAAACAACCCTTACTAAATCCTAGGTTCAGCGGATTTACGGGAGTCAAACGAAGAAGAGGGCAAAAGGGAGAAAGATGGTTAACTGCACAGTGAGCGAGCTCTAGCCGTTACATCCGATCCAATAGGAGGAATGTCCTACAAAAAAAGGGGGGACTTCCGATCCGACATAATGAGGACGTCATCGAAGGAGGCAAAGAAGTTTCAAGGAGCTATTTGGCAACAGGATTTACGCCGGATTTGAGCAGGATTTAGCGTAAATCCTGCCAAACGGGATTTACGCTCGACTTAAATCTCACGGTGGCATAAATCCTCCGTTTCCCTCTTTTTGCCGTAAATCCCGGATTTACTAAATCCTCTAGTTCGGCGGATTTACGGGATTTGGCCGAAGAAGCGCGCGAAAGCGAGAAAGTTACCTTCACAGCGAGCGAGCTCCCGTCCTTACTTCCGATCAAAATAGCTCGCCCTTACTTCCGATCAAAATAGCTCGCCCTTATTTCCGATCAAAATAGCTCGACCTTACTTCCGATCAAAATGTCGTAACTTCCGATCCGACAGGAAAAGGGAATGTCCTCGAAGAAGTGAAGTCGAACAACATCGAAAGAGCCCAAGCAGCCACTCGTGCAATCGTAAACCTCCACGAAAAACAAGAGATGATTTAGTTTTAGATAATCTGACTTCACCCCCAAATGATAATCTGATCAGTTATAGATTTCTGAGTCAATCCAACCTGATCCATAATTTAACAGATTCAAAAATTTTTTTTTTTTTTTTTCTAAACTCAACCCGAAATCAATCAAAATAAAAAAAAAATTCGAATCAGTTATTAACTACCCTATTTATATTATAAGTATGGATTCATATGAAGTCTCTTGACCACATTTATTTATGCTTGTAAAGTTCTAATGATCTCTAAGAATAGTCTTGAAATATTGGGTACCTGTCTAGGAGGAGAAATTATTCCGTGTGGAGTCCGGACGGAAAGAACCGTCTAGATATAAAACTTTTATTGCGTCCTCTGACCGGACGTAGCTCTACGTTCGGTCAGAGGATTGTTACTCAGTTTTTGCTCGGTATTTGGTCAGTATTGCTAGGTATTGTTTGGTAATAACGAGGAATACCGCTCTGTGAAGATCAATACTGATTAATACTGAGCAATACCGAGTAATCCCAAAAAAATATCGAATTTTCTAGAACGGTATTGCTCAGTATTACTCGGTATTTTGTATTCACATAATGGTATTTCTCGTTATTGTTGGTATTGCTCGGTATTTGCTCGATATTTCTCGTTTTGTGCCTGCGATCTTAGTGCCGGCCGAACGTAGCTCTACTTACGTTCACCGGACGTAATAAGAGTTCCTAGATATACGAGTGTATAGTGTGTATCAACTTTTTGTACACGATGTGTATACTCACAGTTCGGACAATTCTTCCCGTCTGGACTCTGCACTAAATAATTTCTCCTCTAAGAGATCTAAGCTAATATATTTTTATGTTTTTGAATGATATTGGGGCTGAACACACATTGATTAAATATGGTCAATTAAACAATTTTAGATTACCTTACTCTTTGATGAGTTCAGTATGTTTTATGGCCCTAACTCATAATTGTAATTTGTTTGGTGCATTTGTTTTTCAATAAATAATTTTTAAAGTAAATTATTTTAATTTTTAGGTTTTATGCTTAAAATCAAATAGCTCCTCATAGGGCATTTGAAAGGAGAATAAAAAAAAATCTAAAACTTATTCTAAATGATTTTATCATGTAATAAAGTTTTCATTCAAAATATGAAATTTCTCATTTGATAAAACACTCTCATATCCTTTTTTAGTAAGGAATGTTTTGGTTACTTGGGTTAGAGGTGTAAGTGAGCCGTGTCAGCTTGTGAGCTGGTTCAAATTTGACATCTCAATGAGCTCACGAGTTGAGTTTCTCAAGCCACTAGTTTGAATTCGAGCTCATATATTATACTAGCTTGAGCTCTAGCTCGAGCTTGGCCTGACTCAATTTATTAACTTGTTGATCCATGTTGATTAATGTTAATTAATGCATTGATATTTATATTAGCATAATTAATTAAATTTTATCCAAATGCAAAAAAAAAAAAAAAAGATTTTCAAAATTAGTCAATTTCTAGCTTTCGTATTGAGCTTGAGCCTAATTTTTTTCACTCGAACATGAGCTCATGATTGTGCTAAAAAAAGTTAAATGAGTTTAACTCGATTAAATAAGAATTCAAATTGACTCGACTTTTTTACACCCCAAGTTGGGATTGCTGCCAAACAAACAAGGCATTTTATATTTATTAAGGTCTTTTGGATTATGTCTTAGATGATATCCATCAATAAAATATTTATTTATACAATAATAATAAGAGAACTCAATTTGTAAATAGAGAACTTTTAAAATAAAAATAATTTGTGTATTCCTAAAAGAAATGAAAAAAAAAAAAAATCTTTTAACATTATCATAAGGAAATTATCTAATAACGTTCATCACTAATATTATCGTTGTTTGGTTGGATTCCAAATGGGTGTAAAGTATTTTAAATGGAGGGCTTTTAAAAATTTTGGTGTTTAGTTGGATGATAAATGAATGCAAAGTAAAATAAATATAGTGTAAACTACTAGAATTCATTTTTGAGATAAACCAAATTTACTTAGGTTAATTTACACTTTAAGTATGCTCGCTTGACTGCCTCCAACCTCAGTCGGCCACCTCCACTGGCCTTCGTCCACCACCGCACCCCGACCACCACCTGCTGGCCACCACCACCAACCACCTCCACCCTCCTCCAGCCGCTACTGCTGCCACCCGCCGACCACGACTATCAGCATTGGCCATCACCTCCACCACCTAAAATCGGCTACCACCACTACCGACATCCACTAGGTCGCCACTATTTGTAGATTTTACACTACATTCATTTTGGTTAAAAAAAATCACTTAGATTTATTTTATAATGCATTTTTTTTTTTTACATTGTATTCCTTTTTTAGCTAACCAAAGTAAAAAAATCAAAATAGTCCCTCCCATTTTAAACATTTTTCCTCAAATGAAAAATTTAATATTTTAATTAAAAATATTATAAAAAAGGCCAATTCATATTTCTCAAACTTATCTCCTATTTCTAAAAAAATATTTGATTTGCTCACTAAAGAGATAGGGCCATAAAATTTAATATAATTGTCTTCACTCAATCTCTTTAAGACAACTAAACATGCCCACTTACCAAAAAACTGTCTTATGGGTCGAGTAATTTATATATTATCTATCTTTTTTTAATTATTAAATTATTTAAATTAATTTTTAATTTAAAAGAGAAAAATCTCTTCCATAATTGAAACCCTACATAATAAGAACGACCAATTTCAAAATAGGCTTTTACTATTTCTTATAATCTATACTTTAGTTTTTTGAATTATAATAAAAAGTTATTTTAAAAAGCAAAAAAAAAATCCATCTCAAATGAGAAATTATTATGCGGTCACCAAAACATCTGGAGGCAAATCAGGATGTGTCACGTCACCCAATACACAACGTAACACAACACTGGTAGACAACAAAACAGTGATGTGGTGCATTCTGATTCGTCTTCGAACGGCGTCCGATGACCGCACAAAATAATTTCACCTCAGATGAAGCCTTAGTCAGTATAATTCCATATTGTTATTAGCTCAAACTCGACCCATCAAAATTTTCCAAATTATTTCCAACCAATGCATTATATGTTAGAGGACTATTCCATTAAAATATGATAAGAGCAGTACTAGAGAAAATAAGTGTTGCTAGGTCTTGACATTCCAATAATGATTGATAAAACATGAATATGGAAATAATAAGAAGTGTTAAATAATCAAATATTCTAACTACAATCACATTAGCTAAGAAGAAGACACAAATTGTTTGTCAAAAAAAAAGAAAAGAAAGAATTTACAAGAATGACAATATATATATTACTTCCCTAACCTTCAAAGTTTTGCAGCTCTGCTTGATCGTAATATCCTTTAATATTGGTTGCTTTAAATTCCTCTCATGATCAGGTTCAAGGATAAAATGAACTTTATACTTGTTATTTACCGCTGTATCAGAAGGCTATCAAGAAGAGGGTGATCTATATGTTCCTGTAGACCAACTGATCTTCTATCAGGACCTGGAGCTCTGTCAATAAAATATGAAGTTTGTCATCAAATATATGCAGTTATAGAAGTTAGGAAAGTTGGTTGCGTGAAATTTGTAGTTAAAGAAATAGACGAGGGAAGTTTTATATTTACATATCATATCATTCTTATCTATTTATATATCTAATACCTAAATTTTTATATCTATTTATATAACATTTAAGTTGTATGTTAATTTGTTTATGATATGAATTGAATTGTTACTATCGTCAGATTTTTTGTTCCCACCTCGTTAAGTCGAGTTTTCGGGACGGGTGGTGACATTAATGGACAACAATCTGAAGAGTATCAAACAAAAGCATATGACTTGACAACAAGATTAAGGTTTCGTTTGTGAAAACTTTCTCATTGCTTTATAAAACAGCATTTTAGTATAAAAATTTCTAATTAAAGAAGTGTTTAACTAAAAAATTATTTTAGAAAATATTAAAAAAAACTGTCCCAACTAAGCCTAAGTAACAATGTACAATACAAATTTCTTCTTTCCTGCTTAATAATTGGGGAGCTTGAACTTTATGCACCTTTGACAGAATTTTCTATAGACTAGTTAAGATATAGACAAGTATAAAAGAGTTAAACGAAGGGACGTTAAAAGAAGTAACTTAGAATAGTTGTACGGTAACAAACGGTGTGAACAATTATTATAAACTGCAATAGAAATTGTCGAATTTTGTGTGTATGCTGGAGGATAAAGAAAGTTATAAATCAACATAAAATCTCTGTATATTCCTAAAAACTGCACTTGCCTTCGTTGAAATCTCCAAGCTTTCTAAATGAATATTTTGACTCTTCATAGCAAAATATTTAAGCCCGCCAACAGGGCAGTCACGCCCTTTCCTCCAAAAAGATAAAAAGGGCAGTTATGGCAAGATACTATAATTAGGTTTCGTTTGGGATGACTTTTTTACTGCTTCTTAAAGTAACTTTTTAGTACAAAAATTTTATTTTTTATACTAAAAAGCTGCTTTAAGAAGCAGTAAAAAAGCCATCCCAAACGAAGCATTAAAGGTATATCCAATGTTTTAAAAGGCGAAATCGGGAATCGAGGCGTTTTTTCTAAACGAGGCGAGGCGTAAGCCTCGAGGCGGATCGAAGCGTAAGCCTCAAAACGATTAAAATAAATTAATTTAAAATTATAAATAATGACAAAAAATAACAAAATATTATGTCAACTATGAATTTGAAGATTTGTTTTAAGATAATATTACTGGAATACAAGATTTAAAATAAACTCACTTAAAAATAAAACATCCCCTTAGGATCAAGACCCAAAGCAGGCTCATCATCACTTTGATTGTCTTCAGAAAAATCTTCATAATTAATGTCAAAGTCATCCTCAAACTCTTCTTAATCTATAATATTTTTTCCTTTATCTCCTATATCAGTTAATATTTTAATAGCTCTAAAATGAAACAATAATAACATAAAAAATAATTCATTATATTTAAGAATACCTTTGAATTTTTTTGAAGCTTCAATATCACTTTGTTTCTTCCTTTTATATACTTGGGTAATTGCTTCATTGTCTTCTTCGTTTACATGAGTTTCTCCTTCTGCTTCAACTTCAGAAACATCAACATTCTTAGGAGTAACCCATTCATCATCAGATTGTAACTCATCAACAAGCAAAAGATCAATTTTATTCTCAATATTTCCTTGATTCTGCAATTTGAGATATCTATCTTTTAATTTTTTTGTTAAACATAACATAAACTAATTTGTTCATTTGATCTGTCGTCAATCGATTTCTCCTCTTTGTATGAATTTGATTGAAGATGCTCCAATTACGCTTGCATGCAGAAGCCGAACACGTTAAGCTAAGAACTTTAACTGCAAAAGCTTTCAATTCAGGAACATCATCTCCAAACTGAGCCCACCAACGTTCTACATGAAGACAAACATAGTATTTTATTATTTTATGAATATTGGTTGAAGTAGAATACTTTAACATAAATATTAACATTAAAATTATAAATACTCAAACTATAAACATACCAGGAGATCGTGTTTTGTAGCATGCTTGTGCTGCTCTAAATCCAAACATTCCCTTCTTCAAATGAAAATCTTCAAGTTGATCATTTACTTTAAGGTAGACTTCTTCAGAAATGAGTTTGTCCATACATGCATACAAACCAGTTTTCACCTTTTTGTCAACATGAAAATCCTTATCATAATGAAATTGATGATTTAAATAGTACGCATCAGCATGTAAGTGTTGGTGTAATTGTCGATCCCACTTTTCATCTATAATATCCCATATTTCTTTGTAGGCACTTTCTTGACCTCCCAATTCTTTTGCAATATTTTTTTTTAGCCCTATTCATTGCTTCATAAATAAATCTCATAGCTGGGGCCCTCTCACCATCAACCATTCTAAGCACCTTTACTAATGGTCATGTTATCTTCAAAGCATAATTTGTACTGCGCCAAAATGAATCGTCTCTCATAACAATCTTTTTAACATGTTTTCTTTCTTGTTTTTTGGCCCACGAACTTTTATCCCACTCTTCAGAAGCAAACATTGCTTCCAAAGGTTGTTTTAACTCCTTAAATCTCTGCAATATTAAATATACAGTAGCAAATATTGTAACAACAGATCTAATAATTTCCTTGTAAGTGAATTTTCTCATCAAGCTGAGTACCAAAGAATGGTTGTATATAAATTTACTAACGAATTTGACCTTCAATATGGCTGATTTATGTTGAGGCAACTGTCCCAACCTCTCAAGCATTAATTCAATACAATGTGCAGCACAAGGAGTCCAATAAAGGTGAGGCCTCTTCTCCATTAACATTCTTCCTGCAGCTTTGTATGCACTTGCATTATCAGTAACAACCTGTACTACTAAGACATCTCTCACTTCATCCACAACTTCATCCAACATTTCAAACAATAATTGTGCATCCTTTACAAAGCTTGAAGCATCTACTGATTTGAGAAAAACTGTTCCATATGGATTGTTGACCAAGAAATTAATAATACTTCTATGTCGAATATCTGACCAACCATCTGACATTATTGTCACTCCTGTCTCAATCCAAGTCTTCTTAACATCATCTACCATTTTTGAAGTTGTCTTAACCTCCTCATTCAGCATCCAAGTCCTCAACTCATACATGCTTGGAAGTTGTAATCCTCTTCCATAGCTTCCAACAGATCGTAACATATTAATCCACAATGGACTCCTAACAACATTAAATGGAATCCCATTTTCATAGATGAATCTGGCGATATCTAAACAAACTCTATTCTTGAGTTCTTTTGTAGCTGTAGGAGGCTGAATATCCTGAGTATTTATGTTTTCGTCGTTATCAATATTTAGCATAAATCTATCCATGGGCCCCCGACTGCCTCGGTTAGAAGAAACTAGATGGCTTCCAGTACTGGAACCTTCATGTTGTGTTCCATAGTAAGAAGAGTTTCCTATCATCTCTTCCATATTTCTTTGTGTGACCTCCTTTGTGGTGACAAACTTCTTTAAATAATTTGTACATTCCTTCTTCACCTCATCAGAAACTTTTGCACATGGTCCCACATTGACATGAGTGCAGGCTAGATGATCCTTCAATCTCTTGACACCACCAGTTATGCGTTTCTCACAGAAATTACATTTCATGTAAACATATCCCTTCTTTGCACCTTCGCCTGACACTTCAACTTGAGTTCCATATTTCCATGCAGGATCTTTCCTTCTTGTGCCACTAATCATGCTAACAATAGGATATATTTTAACAATTTATTTGTACTACCAAATATCAATAATAAAACAACATGAATACAAAAATATACCAGTCTGCCGGGGGTCCAAGGGGGCGCTGCCCCCTGCCGGGGTTTGACCAGAAATTATATTATAAGAGTAATTTTGAAATTCTGCTTGTTGTATATGCTCAATACCGAGCGTACCGAGCATGTACCGCTCAGTACCGAGCGTGAACCGAGTATGTACCGCTCAGTACCGAGTGTGTACCGAGCATGTACTGGCTCGGTACCGAGAGGTACTGGCTCGGTACCGAGCAAGTGTATACTGAGCGGTACCGAGCATGTACTGAGCGGTACCGAGCATGTACAATCTGATGAAGAGAGACATGAAGCAAATAACGGGAAGAAAGATCGTTACCTAGCCGTGAAAAAAAAACCTTCGATTACAAGAAGCTGGAGAAGAAGAAGCGAGACATGAAGCAAATGACGGGAAGATTACGGGAAGAAAGAGAAGAAGAAATAAATCATTACCTTCGATCGCCTCCAGGTATGTTCGAACTCGACCGAACTGTGGTCGTCGAAGTCGACGGAGTTTGCCTTTCAGTTCTCACCCGAAGCAGAAGCAGATATGTTACCCTAATACTCGACTCTTATACGACTCTCACCGCTCGGTCTATATATGATGAGGACATCGTCAGCATTTTTGACACGTGTACCATCAGGAGATCGACGGCTACGATCATGAGTCTATTTCGAGTCATTTTATGTAGTTGTTTATTTGATTTTGTGTTTTTTCCGTTTTTGCCCTTATGAGTGGTTAGTTGCTATTGTAGCCCAAGGGGCATTTTAGTCTTTCGTTTTTCATTGTCATTGTAAGGCCTATTTATATGACCCTTCTCTTGTAATAGTTTTTTTTAGTTTTGATGAATGAAAAAAATATTTGCCACTTATGATCTCTTTGTGAGTTCACCCTCCTCGATCTCTTAGTGAGTTCGTAGGAGAAGCTAGATCTCTTTGTGAGTTCTAGATCTACTTGTTCTACCATTTTCTTCCTTATTTCTTGTGATCGATTTGTCGTCGTGGAGATCCGGTTGAAGCACTTGTGGGAAATTGGAATTTGCTCCTCGAATTCCTATATTTTCCCTACCTCTTCCCCTCCCTTGCTCATTGCCGCCGCCCCCTCTGGATTACCCAGCCGCCGGCCTGCAGCTCCCATCCGCCGGCCAGCAGCCACCGGCCAGCCCAACCCGCCTGCCAACAACCGCCGGCCAGCCCTCCAGCCCGCCAGCTCCCCTTGCCGCCGGCCACTTTGAGCCCTTTGCCGCCGGCCTCCCTTTAGCCCTCCTTGCAATTTGAATTTCCCTCCCTTAATGACCTTCCTAATTGAGTCCCTTAAATTAGGGAATTAATTAAGAGGAGTTACAATTTTTGAAATTCAAATTTTCTCTTATTTTAAATTGTGGGAAGTTACTTAAGCCACAATTAAATCTGAAATTAAAATTCAGATTTAATTGAATTTCTTACTTAAACTTGGGCCCCACTCTCATAACTCCTAAATCTCTCTCTCTCTCTCCTCCTTATTGGGCCGACCACTCTTAGTGGACCTCTTTCTCCTTCCAAATGACATATGAACACCACAAATTCAGCCCAAAGTTTCTCTCCATTTCGGCCCCTCTCTCCCTCCTTGGATTAATTTGAAATTCCAATTAAATCCCTCTCCTAAACCACTAAAATCTGAACTTTATTTCAGATTTCCTGCATTTGCCTCTTAGCCCCCACCATAGCCGTCAAGGAAGAAGGATATGAGGTTGGATGCTCACTAGTCATCCCATGGACTACCCGCCACCGGCCACCGCTCCAACGGAATATGCTTTTGTGCGCCATTTTGTCTCCTAGTGGTATCGCTTGGTTGATCTCAATCTTCCTCCACTAAAGTGCCACCAACAAGAGAGTGAGTGAGAGACCCAAGGTGAAAAGTTCTATTTGTTAATTGTGGATTATTGTTTCTCTCCATAACATTACTCTTTAATTCTATGTTGTCAATTTGATATTGTCCCGTTAATCTAGTTATAACCGCATGCCTTACTTAATTTTGAATTGATAATTCTGAAAACCTGATTTGGGTAAGCATTAGTTCTATAACTAGCCAAGCTTTAAAATCTTATATTAAAATCCCCAAGCAGTTCTTGTTCATTGCAGGTTGTATCACATCAATATACTTACAAATCGAAGCGGTGCCTCGTTTCGCTTCGAGGCGTTACGAACCGAAGCCTACGACCCGTGTGAAATAAGCGCACGCTCTGCCGAATCCAACAAGGCGTAAGCCTCAACGCGCAAATGCTTCGCCTCGCCTTGAGTCGCGTCTCAGTGCGTGTCACGACCCGACCCGAGACGAGACGGATCCCGTCCGCACCGGGCCGCGACGAGAGAAGCAGACACTAACCAGGATCTAGCTTTGGAATTTGGTTCGGAACTGAATCTTCCAAATTATTTTAAACAAAACAGATAAACAAACACAGAGCTACTAAAAACATCAAATGCAGCGGAACAAAACATCTATCTTTTCATTTCCTCAAAATAATCATCTACAAATACAGTACATGGCTTTTAGACAGAAAGAAAGACAGAACAGAAAAGCCATGACTGTACAAAAATCAAAAGTACAAAAGTACCTATACGGATCAGACTCTGAACTAATCCTGGACTTCCTTCTCTTTCCCAGAACCTGAAAACCACCAGAAAGCAAGGGTGAGCTCAACAGCTCAGTAAAGCAACAGACCTCCAATCAAAATCCTCAGAATCGCAAAATCAAAACATCAGACAAATCCGTACAGAAATCAGAACGGAATCGGACAGATATCAAATCAAACAGAACTGTACGGAAACAGAAGTCATATCAAATTAGAAACAGAACAGATCAGACATATCAGATCAACAGAATCAGAATCGTACAGATCATATCAGAACAGAACAAATCATATCAGAATCATATAGCAGATATCAGATATTTAATTAATAGCTAAATTCCCTGACACTGACTGAATCTCATAGGATCCAGGCCCCTTATGCCTCCCTTTTGTGCTCACGGCACCATAACAGATCAGATGTGCTTATAGCACCAGAATACATATATAGTGCATATAGCACCTAAACAGATTTTCCTCGGATCCGGAACAGAACAGATATCAGATTTCATATTGAGCTCATTTCAGATTTCCCAGACACTAACTGAATCTCATAGGATTCAGGCCCCTTATAACTCCCTTTGTATAGCATATACAGATAGCATATCAATTCAGAGAAAATCCGGACAAATCAGAAATTACCCAAAAAATCGGGCAGCACAACGGCAGTATACAGAATTTACACAATTTTCCTGAAAATCAAAATTCACCAAATTCGTACAGAATACAGATATCAACATTTCAGAACCTTTATTCTACTGCACAGATAATTTTCAATTTCACAGAAAAATCTAGTCGACTAAAAACACAGTCGAATCAAAAATACCCGGACAAAAATCTTCAAAATATAGTCAAAACGTGCACACCCGGCACGACAACGATATACAAAAAGTTACGCGGTAAAAACTGAACCAATCAAAAGATACGGACGAAAATCACAAACAAAAATCAATTCCGGACAGATAATACCGCCAAACTCGACGGTTCTGAAAATTGAGAAAGGTGGAATGTGCCTTACCTCGTGCACAACAAATTCCTCAACAGTCTCTTCGAACGAAAACGGCTCCGCATCTTCCCGAAATCAACTTTTCCAAATTCTTTCTTTTTCTCTCTCCTCAGATCGAAAAATCAGATATTTTTATTTTATTTTTCTCTCTCTTCAAAATGACAGAATTCCCTTAAGTAATACTCAGATCGGCCCGGCCGATCGCAACATCGTCCCGGGACGATCCGACCAAAAGGATCGTCCTGGAATCCTCCCAGGGCTGTTGTCTGGCCGATATTTTCTACAGTAGCTATCGGCGTGGCCGATGTCTCCAATCGGCCTGGACGATGCCTACAGAAAATCACTTGGAGCAAAACTGGGCAAATTCTGGAGCTTCATTTCAACTGATCGTCCCAGGACGATCCCAGATCGTCCTGGACGATACTGGAGCAGTTCATGCTATTACAATCTCCCCAACTCAGAAAAATGTCGTCCTCGACATTATCCAATCCAAACTCAGTCAAAACAAGTACGGGTACGACTGTCTCATGTCAGACTCCTTCTCCCAAGTCGCTTCCCGTGCAGTCTGGTGCTTCCACTGGACTTTAACCATCAGAATCTGTTTATTTCTTAACTTTCGGACGTCGTATGCCAAAATTAACTCTGGCTCTTCCTTGTACGCCAGATTCTCCTGAATCTCAACCTCATCAACAGATACCTTCTTCCCAGAGTCGGATACCCACTTCCTCAGAGTGGATACGTGAAACACGTTATGCACATCAGGCATAGAATCAGAAAGCAATAACTTGTAAGCAGCTTTTCCAATCCTTTCCAAAATTTCAAAAGGTCCAATATACCTTGGACTAAGTTTGCTCAACTGACCAAATCTGCTCACACCCTTCATCGGGCTGACTTTGACATACACAAAGTCACCAACCTGAAACTCGACAAACCTATGCTTCTGATTGTAATACTTCTGCTGTCGATCTTGAGCAGCTTTCAATCTTTCTCTTATCAAACTGATCTTCTGAGCAGTTTCATCAGCAAAAGTGGCCCCCAAAGCCATTCTATCTCCGACCTCCGTCAGAGTCAAAGGAGTACGGCACTTCCTGCCATACAGAGCCTCATACGGTGCCATACCGATACTGGACTAAAAACTGTTGTTATAAGCAAACTCAATCAGCGGAATATGATCTTCCCAGCTTCCGCTAAAGTCGAGAACACAAAGTCTCAACAGATCTTCCAACACCTGAATAGTCCTCTCAGACTGTCCATCGGTCTGAGGATGAAAGGCTGTACTGAAATGCAGTTTCGTACCCAAGCCTTGTTGAATGCCTTTCCAAAGTCTGGAAGTAAAACGTCCATCTCGATCAGATACGATCACACGAGGCACACCGTGCAATCTGACTATCTCCTTCACATACATCTGTGCCAAGCGATCAACTGAATCCGTCTGTCTAATCGGAAGAAAATGAGCGGATTTCGTCAATCGATCCACAACCACCCAAATAGCGTCGTGCCCTTGTCTAGATCGCGGAAAACCCATCGCGAAGTCCATCGTTACCTCCTCCCATTTCCACTCAGGGATAGGCAACGACTGCAACAATCCACCGGGTCGCTGATGCTCTGCCTTCATCAACTGACAGGCTTCGCATTTCGACACAAACTCTGCCACATCTTTCTTCATTCCAGGCCACCAAAACAAAAGCTTCATATCAGCGTACATCTTACCACTGCATGGATGTACAGTGTAGCCTGAATGATGAGATTCATACAGAATCTCCTGCCTCAAATCTCCAAACACAGGTACCCACAACCTGTTCTTACAGAAAATAGCACCAGAATCAGAAATTCGAAGTTCAGGAGTCTTACCAGATCCAATCTGAGCAATCAACTTCGAATAGTCAGAATCTGACTTCTGGGCTTCCTGAATTCTTGTTTCCAAAGTAGACTGAATACTCATCTGAGCTAACTCCAAATCACTGGAGGAAATCACCTCCAACTGTAATCGCTCCAAATCACGAATCAGGAAATCATCAAAAGTAAGTTGCAAACCTGATAATCCAGAAGACTTCCTGCTCAAAGCATCCGCTACCACATTCGCCTTACCAGGCTGATACTGAATAGTCAAATCATAGTCCTTGATCAACTCAAGCCATCTTCTCTGTCTCAGATTTAAGTCCTTCTGAGTAATAATGTACTTCAGGCTCTTATGATCAGTGAAGATCTCACATCTGACGCCATACAGGTAATGACGCCAAATCTTCAAAGCAAAAACTACTGCAGCTAACTCCAAATCATGCGTCGGGTAATTCTTCTCATGTGGTTTTAACTATCTCGAAGCATAAGCAATTACCTGACCATGCTGCATCAGGACACATCCCAGTACTTTCAGTGAAGCATCACTGAACACCTGAAAACCTTCCGTACCTGACGGAAGTGCGAGTATTGGAGCTGAAGTCAAACAATCCTTCAATCTCTGAAAACTAGCTTCACACTCCGGTGTCCAAACAAAAGGAACTAACTTCTGCGTTAGTCTCGTCAGAGGCGTCGAAATCTGTGAAAATCCTTTCACAAATTTCCTATAATACCCGGCCATGCCCAAGAAACTACGTACCTCAAATACCGTAGTCGGCCTTGGCCAATCAGCAACTGCCTGAATCTTCTGGGGATCTACAGAAATGCCTTCTCCGCTAATCACATGTCCCAGAAATGAAATGCTCTTCAGCCAGAATTCACACTTGGAGAACTTGGCATACAGCTGATGCCTCCTCAAAGTCTCCAACACAATCCTCAAATGTCTGGCATGTTCATCATCAGATGCAGAATATACCAGAATATCGTCAATGAAGACGATCACAAACTGATCCAAATACTCCCTGAATACTCGGTTCATCAAATCCATGAAAATAGCGGGCGCGTTGGTTACCCCAAAAGGCATAACCAAAAACTCGTAGTGCCCGTACCGAGTACTGAAAGCTGTCTTCACCACATCAGTTTCCTTCACCTTCACCTGATAATATCCGGATCGCAAGTCAATCTTCGAAAATACTGAAGATCCGGAAAGCTGATCAAACAAGTCGTCAATCCGAGGCAAAGGATACTTGTTCTTGATCGTGACCTTGTTCAAATCTCTGTAATGAATACACATACGGAGTATACCGTCCTTCTTCTTCACAAATAGAACAGGTGCTCCCCAGGGCGAAACGCTAGGACGCACAAAACCTCTGTCAACCAACTCCTGAAGCTGAACTTTCAACTCAGAAAGTTCTTTCGGTGCCATCCTGTACGGAGCTTTTGATATCGGAGCGATACCCGAAAAAACATCGATAGAGAACTCCACATCTCTATCCGGAGGTAAACCAACCAACTCCTCAGGAAAAACATCAACAAACTCCCGTACCACTGGGATCTCAGAAATAGAACTAACCTCAAGGTTCAGATCCCGCACCGAAGCCAAAAATACTGAACATCCCTTCTTCCACATCCTGCTCACTTCCAACACAGAAATCAGACTGGAGAGAATACCTCGTAATCCATGAAATACAACTCTCTCTCCAGCCACAAGCAAACTCACTTGTTTCTTCAGACAGTCTATCTGGGCTTCATACGGACTCAGCCAATCCATGCCCAGAATCACATCATACGAAGAAATCGGCAACCGAATCAAACTTGATTTCCACTTCTTGCTAGCGATCTCAATCTCACACAAACAAAACTGTCGAGCAATCAAAGGATTCCCAGCCGGTAAAATCACAGACAAAGAAACCGATAAAACCATCGAATCCAAATGTAAAATCTCAAAACAGTGTTCGGATAGAAAAGAATGACTCGCTCTGGAGTCAAACAAAACACGACAGGGCTGATCAGAAATATAAATCGTACCTGTCACAACATCGGGAGCATCTCGAGCCTCCTGCTGACTCAAACTGTAAACTCGTGGCTGAACTGGAACAGGGGCTGAAGCAACAGAACTACTCTGCTCCCTCTGAACAGTAGGTGGTCTCCGTGGTGCAGAACTAGAACCACCACCTCTACCAGCAAATCCCTCAGGGCATGGAGGAACAGTCCTCGGTCTTCCTGCTGCTGAACCGGCAGGTCTGACAAAGCCCTCAGATCGAAACTCCGAACGCTGATCAAATCCCATCTGTGGACACTCTGCAATCCGATGTCCTGACTGACCACATCGGAAGCACAGACCAGCCATCCTGTAGCACTGGCCAAAGTGTCGTCGTCCACAGTTCTGGCACACAGGTGCCGAACTAACTGATCCAGAACTCGTCGTACTGGTAGCAGTACCAGACGACCCTCCGCTCCTTCTGGAATCTCCAGATCCAGAACCAGAAACAAATCTCCTCTTCCCAGAGGAACCACTGCCAGATGCCTCGCCTCCAAACCTCTTCCTCCTCGCAGTCCACCGCTGCTGAGTAGCCATCAGGTCGTTTTCTATCAGACGAGCTCGCTCTACAAGCTCAGAGAAGTCGGTGATCCGGAACGGTATCAGGGGCTGCCTCAAAGTATCTCGTAATCCCCTCAGAAATCTGTAACACCTCTCAGCAGAAGTGCTAACCAACTGCGGAGCGTACCTGGCTAATGCAGTAAACTCAGCCTCGTACTGCATCACCGTCTTGCTCCCCTGAACAAGCCTCAGAAAATTCTCCTGCATCTGCTGTCGTGCAGAAGGGGGAACAAACCAGTCTCGGAATACCTCAGTGAACTCTTCCCAGGTAATCAAAGAGTTCAGTCTGCCCTGAAATCTGGCTGCCTGCTGGCCTTCCCACCAGTGCTCAGCCTCTCCGTCCAACAGAAAAACAGCTAACGGTACCTTCCTGTCTGACGGACACTGCATTCCGTCAAAAGTCTTCTCCAATCTCCTCAGCCACTCCTCGGCTGCTCTGGGCTCAACAGCACCCTCAAACCTCGGAGGTTTCAACCTCAAAAATAACTGCAAATGTCTATCCAGGTCATCAGATCTGACAGTAGAAGCTCTACTCTGAGTCTCGCTCATCATCTGAGTAACAAGTGAAGCAAACTGTGAAAGCGTATCAGCACCGACCACTGGGGCTGTACTCTCCACTGGTGCTGCCTGATCGGCACTCTGCCCATCTGTCATGTCTGGGTCTGGCTGATCCATACAGAAAAATTCAGAAAATCCGGAAAACTATCACAAAAATAACACAATAAAAAACCAAACAAATCAAAACTACCCCCCAGACAGACTTACTGATCACTTCCTATAGCTCTGTTTCACACAATTCCCAAATTCCAAAACCATTGCTCTGATACCAAAAAACTTGTCACGACCCGACCCGAGACGAGACGGATCCCGTCCGCACCGGGCCGCGACGAGAGAAGCAGACACTAACCAGGATCTAGCTTTGGAATTTGGTTCGGAACTGAATCTTCCAAATTATTTTAAACAAAACAGATAAACAAACACAGAGCTACTAAAAACATTAAATGCAGCGGAACAAAACATCTATCTTTTCATTTTCTCAAAATAATCATCTACAAATACAGTACATGGCTTTTAGACAGAAAGAAAGACAGAACAGAAAAGCCATGACTGTACAAAAATCAAAAGTACAAAAGTACCTATACGGATCAGACTCTGAACTAATCCTGGACTTCCTTCCCTTTCCCAGAACCTGAAAACCACCAGAAAGCAAGGGTGAGCTCAACAGCTCAGTAAAGCAACAAACCTCCAATCAAAATCATCAGAATCGCAAAACCAAAACATCAGACAAATCCGTACAGAAATCAGAACGGAATCGGACAGATATCAAATCAAACAGAACTGTACGGAAACAGAAGTCATATCAAATCAGAAACAGAACAGATCAGACATATCAGATCAACAGAATCAGAATCGTACAGATCATATCAGAACAGAACAAATCATATCAGAATCATATAGCAGATATCAGATATTTAATTAATAGATAAATTCCCTGACACTGACTGAATCTCATAGGATCCAGGCCCCTTATGCCTCCCTTTTGTGCTCACGGCACCAGAACAGATCAGATGTGCTTATAGCACCAGAATACATATATAGTGCATATAGCACCTAAACAGATTTTCCTCGGATCCGGAACAGAACAGATATCAGATTTCATATTGAGCTCATTTCAGATTTCCCAGACACTAACTGAATCTCATAGGATCCAGGCCCCTTATAACTCCCTTTGTATAGCATATACAGATAGCATATCAATTCAGAGAAAATCCGAACAAATCAGAAATTACCCAAAAAATCGGGCAGCACAACGACAGTATACAGAATTTATACAATTTTTCTGAAAATCAAAATTCACCAAATTCGTACAGAATACAGATATCAACATTTCAGAACCTTTATTCTACTGCACAGATAATTTCCAATTTCACAGAAAAATCCAGTCGACTAAAAACACAGTCGAATCAAAAATACCCGGACAAAAATCTTCAAAATATAGTCAAAACGTGCACACCCGGCACGACAACGATATACAAAAAGTTACGCTGTAAAAACTGAACCAATCAAAAGATACGGACGAAAATCACAAACAAAAATCAATTCCGGACAGATAATACCGCCAAACTCGACGGTTCTGAAAATTGAGAAAGGTGGAATGTGCCTTTCCTCGTGCACAGCAAATTCCTCAACAGTCTCTTCGAACGAAAACGGCTCCGCGTCTTCCCGAAATCAATTTTTCCAAATTCTTTCTTTTTCTCTCTCCTCAGATCGAAAAATCAGATATTTTTATTCTATTTTTCTCTCTCTTCAAAATGACAGAATTCCCTTAAGTAATACTCAGATCGGCCCGGCCGATCGCAACATCGTCCCGGGACGATCCGACCAAAAGGATCGTCCTGGAATCCTCCCAGGGCTGTTGTCTGGCCGATATTTTCTACAGTAGCTATCGGCCTGGCCGATGTCTCCAATCGGCCTGGACGATGCCTACAGAAAATCACCTGGAGCAAAACTGGGCAAATTCTGGAGCTTCATTTCAACTGATCGTCCCAGGACGATCCCAGATCGTCCTGGACGATACTGGAGCAGTTCATGCTATTACAGTGCGTACGCCTCTTCCGCCTTTTTAATCGTTGGGTATATCTAGCCAACAGCAAAATACATTCAATGTGACGCAACAACAATGGGTGCCACCTACACCTATTCAAAATACTGGGTTTCTCACTTCATCATACATCAACAGAAAGCCAGCTTGTCTTTACCTAATAAATGTGTTGGCATCGCCCAGTCACTATCATTACTATAAACCACTAGCCTTTCATTATTGCAACATATGAATCAGACCATGGAGACTACAGTTATAAAAGCAGAATCACCCGATCATTCGAAGGCTATGGATTTTAGTCCATTTATTCACCAATGAACTCCCAAAATCTTCAAAACCAGTAAAGACCTACATATGTTGTTAGAGGGTTATCATTTGCTTTTTGCCATCAATATTCACTTCAACCTCCAAGATTGGTAACTTCAATAAAGAAGTTCCCCTTAAATTATATAGTAACATTATGATAGGAAGTAGAAGCCTTTTTCACAAAATCAACTGATGAAACAAAAAAATGGGGAAGAAAAATGCCCACAAACAATTTTTTAATTGGAATTGGAAGATTAAACAAAGAAAAAAAAAATATAATAGATCCTCAATTGAAGAGGAGGATCCGAATCTCCTAATTCTCTAGCCGCAGGCTAGAGCCCAAAACACCCTAAGAACACTATAATTTCAGCAAACAAGAGATAACCCTAACCCTAGGGAAAAATCCCACTTAAAGCATACAATAATGAAGTAAATCTCAAAACAACCCTTCCTTTTGAATTTTCCCTCATAATCCTAACTTAATTCCCTCTTAAACTAGGTTGTTGGACCCATCCCAAAGGGGCCAAACCATACTGAGCAGAACTCTTGTTCCGCCTCTGGCATACTTGGGTCGGTCCATCCATGATGGACCAGCTGGAACGGTCCATGGAGAATAAACTTTGTTTATCTATGAAGAATAAAT
Source organism: Dendrobium huoshanense (assembly GCA_016618105.1). Taxonomy (NCBI): domain Eukaryota; kingdom Viridiplantae; phylum Streptophyta; class Magnoliopsida; order Asparagales; family Orchidaceae; genus Dendrobium; species Dendrobium huoshanense. The sequence goes on along the minus strand of CM028359.1, from coordinate 5,422,653 downwards.
TCAATATATATATATATATATATATATATATATATATATATATATATATATATATATCCCTTATACAACTCTTTTATTTAATGCTTTGCATGTTCGATGGAATTACTTTCGCTTGAGCTATTGTCGGCACATCCTTATATACTGATACATCTCCGCGGGTGGTTATTTGGCTCCATGGTTTTGTATGAAATTTTCATTTTTTTAATTGGCCATAAGCCTTCGCAGATATAAATAACCACATTTAATCTTTCATAGAACTACTTGTAGTTTGATTCCTAATGATCACGGTATGTAGATAGCTGGATACAACAATGACTCATTGCACTTGAGTTCGGCTATGGATGATTCAACAGTAAAGAAAAAAAAAAGGATTTATATACATAGCACTCAAAATTATTCCATTATATTTAACACCTGAACTCTACTATTTACATAATATAATGATCCACTAATTTTTATTAATGACCTTGACAAAACCCTCGACAACGAAGAGAAAGTCGCAACAAGTTCTCTCATGACAAGGAGAAAGAGACTAGGACATCTTGATAGGATATCGTCGGAAAGGTTATGATGCGATCTTGCAAAGGAAGGGAATTCACGGGATAGGCAGCGAGTGCGTATGCAAAGAGTAACAAGTCTCGTTAGTAAAGGCGACGGGCAACAGTGAGTCGCGAGTGGAGTTCAGTGATGGGTTTGTAACAAAGGTGAAGAAGAGGGTGTTACTTTTTTAGTTTATTGAAAATTCTGAGTGTTGTGTTAGTAAATAGTAAATAGTGTAAAGTTTAAATATTGAATATGTAACTGGGATAGTTTTGAGTTTTATGTAGGTAAACCTTACCCCACAGAAAAAAAAGAAAAAAATTATATATATATATATATATATATATATATATATATATATATATATATGTGTGTGTGTGTGTGATGTGAGGCACAAGCAAACCTCACAATCTACTATTAGGAAAAGAAGAAAAAAGAAAGAGCAAAATTAGATTGTCCCAAGAGTGAATAAACCTATAACTTTTGAAAGGTGGAACTAAAGGAGCGATTTTTTTTTTTTAATTTTCCATAAAAATTTGAAGATCGAAGTTCCAAAAAAGTAGTACCAACTAAGCAATCAGTTAACAAACTATAAGTGATATTATTAAGGATAGGTAGCAGTAAGACCTTACACTAGTGGTTTGAAGTTCCATTGCAGCTGGATTATCATTCTCCTGAAAATACAGGCAGCATGCAGATTGTCAAATTTCAAAAGAGGGTTGTGTATTTAAACAGTTTAGTAAGGTACCTCAAATAACAAATCCTTCCTGGTGATCAAACCAATGACACGAGAAGGGCGAGGTACAACAAAGATGTGCCTCAGTCCCAATTGTCGAAAAAGATTGTAAACCTATACCATTAAACCAAACAAGTAAATAACACATACAGAAATATTTATCTCTGGGCTTGGTAAAGAATGTTACACAAATTCTTCAAATCAAAATAAGTCACCTTTGCCAAAGACATGTCCTCTGGTACTACATATGGGCAAGGATTGAGGAAGGGGGCTAGATCTAGGTACATTTCTTTTTCATCCTCGGTGAGATGAATGTCATCAATGGTCATGCCTTTACTAGAGATAGGTTTGACAAACTCACTCCAGATGTGCCTGCTAAGGAAATAATTATCAAATAAAAACAGCTTGGAAAGGTAGAAGATGAGGAAAGAATCATAGAAAACAACATACCTGCTGGTTACACCTCTAGGATCACATGGAAAAGGGCTGCTCTGGAAATCTCTCTTTGAATGTAGAAGTACCAATAAGTGGCTTAAACAGAACAGAGAAACCGATAACATAGAAAATCAGTCTTCCAATGCATAAATCTAAAAACCTAAAAAAAAATGCATCATTTTAGATTATAAGCAAAACTGCTGAAAAATAAGTTATTGGGCCATACCTACGAAGCATGAGGCCTATGACAAGTTCTTCTCCATTCCGTCCGTGACCTACCACCTTAGATTAACAAAACATACACTAATAATTAGGGGAAAAACTACAGATTAGAATGTTTCTAAATAAAATACAGATGGTACAAAAACCACTCACCGGAAAGCCATTGTGCTTGTTACTTCTTAAAACATAAAGTATTTCGGAAACTTTAACAATGCGAGGAAAGGATATAACCTGTTTATACCCAAAAAAATGACATGTCAATAAGTCACGAGATGGAAAACTAAAAAAATAAAAAAATTTGTGAATTTTGTATGAATTATAATGAATGGAACTATACTTGTTGATTCTTGCAAGCCTCTTGTGCTATCATGTTTCGCATAAACTGTTTGGGTCTAGATTCGAGTAAAGGAATGCCCCTCAAGCGAGCTTGCTCCTCGTACAATCCTTCATTGAAAAAATCACCAACAGCCTAACAAAATATAACTTAAAACTAGTCTTCCATCAAGTTATAAATCACAGTTGCCTAGACCTAAAGATAATACCTTGGATATGAGAAGAACAAGCATGATAAGGGGAAGAAGTTTTAAGTTATTTGTGATCTCAACCATGATAACACATAATGAAACCGTCATTCTCATAGACCCTCCCAGAAATGAAGCAGCACCAAGTAGAGCATAACTGCACAACAGGTAATTTATCCATAAAAAAAAAAAAAAAAACAAATCATACAGTTAGCAATTTTTTATCAGTAGTAACTTTTGATCATAAGCAAGATCTGGGTCCAATACAACAAAAAATTTTAAATGAAAGCTTAAAAATGCATGCAAGGAAATGACTAATTGGAACACAAAATATGCCCCGAATTAGTGGCAAATGTTGTAACTAAAGAACATGATCATGATTATAAAGCTAACATTTTCCATTCAGAAACATAGCATTAATAACAAATACTATGAAAGATAATAAGTTTAATTAAACATAGAGAGTGATAATAGTCCAGAATATGAACTGGTTAACGAATATTCAGCTCTTTAGGATACGATATCCATTATTAATCATCAAAATATTCATCCTAATCGATTTTTTGTAATTAGCCAAGTATTCCATGTTCTAGTAGTGTTTGCCACTGATCAGGAAGTGTGCAACTTAAAGTTGCTTTTTGTGGTTTATACCATTTGTGCGGTACTCTCAATCTGTGCTCAATGTGATAGCTTCTTCAATAGAAGCCCTTAAGGCTGGTGCAACTTCAATAACCTGAGTAGTGGGGACAAACCTCATCACCATGGAGATTGTGCAGAACTGGAGACTGGCTTCAGTAGCACAGATATTGCTGATTGTCTAGCGGAACTGAGAAGTTGAACCTTTCCCAACTTCACAATTGTGTTGGTGTGTGCATATATCATTAGTTCGTAGCTTTATTTAATACTTGTAATAAGACAAGATTAGTTTTATTTGGAACACTAGACCTTAAACTTAATGGTAAAGAGGCATAATTGATTTTGTGAAAAATTCAATATGACATTATTTTTTAATACTGAATGAATTAATTTATAATGCAGTACACGATGTAACATAATTTTTGTATGCTGAGTGAATGAATCAAATAACAACCTCTACTGGTATGGACCCGACACTCACTAAGCTTAGAATTATATTAAGCACAGGAAGTTGGAGCCTTAAGCAACTTATCTAGGGATGAAGAGAAAAGTCTTTTCCAATGGAGTTACCGGGAATTTTGATCACCCCTTCATGAAGCCTCATTGATGTATGAGAGAAGACCTAATATTAGTTCTCCTTGAGATAGATTAAGTTCATTTTAATCAAATTTCTACTAATATTATATCATGGTTTAATTATATCAAAGGTCATGACTTCCAATAATACAAGACCACTCCTAGGTTAATTATCTCTCTCGCTAACAAGAGATCATTCTCAATAAAGGAGATTTATTAGGGACATTTTGGGCTTAGATTTAATATTTGGGTCAAATTTCAAAATAGTCCCCTGACAATTTGTATATGATCAATTTAGTCCAAGAGTATAACATTACTCCAATTTAGTCCATCGACTAAACAAATTGATCCAAAATGGTCCCTTTGAGATTAATTTGGAATCAATTATGTAAAGTTGAGAGACTAAATTGGGATCAATTTTATATTACAATTACAATATAAGGAACTATTTTGAATCAATTTTGTATAGTCAAGGGATTTTTCAAATTGTGGCAACGTGATACTCTGGAATAAATTGACCATACACGAATAATCTGGAGACTATTTTGGGATTTTTCTATTTAATATTTTGATATGAATTTAATTGAGTGGAGAATGGTTGGGGTGATGGAGGCGAGCTCAGACATAATTTCAAGATTCTATCATCTTGGCCTACTTATAGACTAAATTTGCAAACATTGGTGACCTTTGAGCTATAGCATCAAAGTGATTTAATAGAAATCATGAGTTGCCCCTTCTCAATTATCTTGTGCAAATCAAGGCGAAAAGTTGAAGAGGTTCGCTCAAGAGCATCAACTCATTTATTGGCATAGAGATGATTGTAGTAGTTTCGTTGAATAGTTCATAAGCACAACATGGCTCAGAGGCACTAAACATAACTAACTTAGCATAACCATCTGATGGGGACATCAAATCGTGGAAGGTTTATCAGAGACGTGGCCGCCGATCTACGGCTACGATCGAGTCTTTGTATTTCTGAGTCATTTGTGTTATTTTATTATTCATGCATTTTATTTATTAAGTGTCTTTATGTTTTCCGTTTGTACCCCTTTAATGGGAAGCGTCATATGTAAGCCCAAAGGGCAAGATTGTCTTTTATTTTCATTGAGTCATTGTACCCGGCTATTTATAAGCCCCTTCTTTCATCTTATGAATTAATGAATGAATGATTACTTTGAAAATTTATCTTCTTGCATGAGTATTGAGAGCTTGAGAGAGCTAATGGAGAGAGATCCCTAGGAGAGAGAGATTTGCGCAATACCCACCAACCTAGATAATTCGGGTTCGTGGTTTCGTTTTGTTATCTCCTTCTTCCTTATTCCTCCTGTTCACGCACATTTTTGTATCGACCCGATCGAAGGTCGTCAAAACGAATTTGACTCAAATCGAACCCCGATTTAATTAAATTAAATCAAATTTAATTTGATTAAAATCAAATCAAACCATTCAAACCCCGTCGAGCGTCGTCGAGCCAAATTCGACGCAAATCGGCACCGATTCGAGTTCAATTTCATGAAATTAGCTTGATCGAACCCAAACCGACTCAAATCGGTTTGAGTTGAGTTCAATTCGGACTCGATTTCAGCCCTAATTTATCAATTGTGGCTAAATTAAAATTTCAAATCAAATTCCCAAATCAAGGGTTGAGATTTTACATGAAAACTTGCCCTAAATACCTCATTCCACACGAGAGGCCGGGGATTGGTTCGTTTGGGCGGTGGACCTGCTTGTGCGTGCCTCTCCAAGTGAATGAGGGGAGGGAGGGAGCCATTCGGCTCCCTTGTGTTGTCCGTCCCGACCCAGAAGCAAAAAAGAAGGAGGCGGAGCGGAGAGGGGAGTTCGCTCCCTGTGCGTGCGTCTCCAGGCGCGGAAGGAGGCGGAGCGGGAAGCTCTTCCAGCGACCCTGTCAAGGCCACACGGCTCCTCAAGCGACGGCCTTCCAGGCCGTCTCTCTCCAAGCAATCGAGAGAGACAAAAGTCCAAGGAGAGGTGTTCTTTGCTGCTGTTTTCTTCCTCCTTGGACTGAAAGAGGGAAGACTCTCTCCATTTTTCTTCCATTTCTTCAAGGGGAAGAGGATAAGTCTACTCTTTTCTTCTTCTCAAGCAAAATGGAGAGTGTTGGAGGATAAGAGAAAGACTTGGAGGCTGTCCACTTGCTGCGAAGACTTCTCCTTCCTCCCAAATCAACTCCGGCGACCCCAAAACAACGACAACTGTTGTTTGGAACGCTTGGACAGCAGAACCTGCTGTTTGGAGCATTCTTGGACAGCAAACTGCTGTCCGGAGCAGTTTTGACAGCAAATCCATCCTCCGGAAAAGCTTGGACAGCAGCGACACCATCCGGAAAGGCTTGGACAGCAGCCTTCCTCCTTGGGAAGGCCTTGGACAGCAGTTTGGAGCCTTGGGAAAACCTGGGACAGCAACTTGGAGCCTTCAAAGAACCTTGGACAGCATTTGGAGCTTGGATTGGAGCGCTAGGACAACCCGGGTGAGGTAAAACCCTAAAACTTAGTGAAACCTAGGGTCCCCCAAGGCCAATTGTTGTGTGGTTGACGCCCCCAAGCCCTAGGTCCTTTAGAAGCTTAAATTTATGCTTCCCCGAAATCCTATGATCGCTGTCCTCTTTGTAAACTTGGGAAAATCCGGTGATTTTTGCCAAGTTGCTCTCATGTGAGAGCCAAAAGGGAATGGTGATGTGCGTAGGGTTGTTGGATTGGTATCCAACACTCTTCAAATGCATGTGATATCACTCATATTGTGCCCAATCCATCACCCACAATCATGCCCTAGGGTAGACGCTATCATTTGACCTCAAAGTCAATGATGATGCATAGGTTTGGATTGTAATTAGTTGCATGCACATCTTATTTAAATACATTGTCATGACAAAATTGACACCCAAATTTAGGAGAGTTTGTACGCATTGAAATTGATAATCTCTAGAGTTTTGTTTAATGCATATATTGAATTTAATTGATTTGGACATTTCTAGTCATTGTGAGACATAGACTTTCAAGGGTCTATGTAGCAAACCTCACAACATTGATGATCAATTAAATTTATGATTTGCATCACATGAAACTTAGAGTGTAGAGTGACAATCTTGAATTAATTGTTTGTTGAAGCAATCTAAGTATGTGAAGACGTTCATAAACTTGAAATCCATCCAAATGGTATGCACCCTTCTTTCAAGTACAAGTCATGACAAAAGTGACTAACGAGTTGCAAGAAGTGTACACATGTGGAAGTTTGTGAACTCTAGAAAGCTTTTTGTGAATGTTTGAATGTGGATTTAATCAACCATTGAAAATCAAATCATTGTGAGGTCACCCATAGACTTTTCAGAGTCTATGTTGTAGATCCCACAAAATGTGTTGTTGATTAAGTTCATGTACAACATTGTGCAAAATCAAATACTTGATTGCTTTCAAATTATCAAATTCCCTAATTTGGAGAGTCATATACACATGATGCATGCATTCTAGGTTCTTTCTTAGATCGTTACCAAATTTGATCTTAAATCTCCTAGAAATCGTTGTGATAAATCTCTCCCATCAAAATCTCTAAATCATGCCCAAAAGTGGTTTAGAAACCTCTCCTAAGACCTTAGGAAATCTATCTTCCTTCCTCCAATTGAGTCCAATGTTGACGAATATTTCGCACCGACTCGGCCCCGATCGAGCCCGACTAGGCTCGATCGCGCTCGATCGACTCGATCGATCGACGTCGAGACAAATCGACTCAAATTAGACTCCAATTTAATTAAATTAAATCAATTTAATTAAATTAAAATTAAATCAAATCATTTAAAACCCAATCGAACCTCGTCGAGCGTCGTCGAACCCAATTCGACGCTAATCGGCATCAATCGGAGTTCAATTTCACAAAATTGACTCAATCGAACAAAATCGGACCCAAATCGACTCAAATCGATTCGGGTCGAGCCCAATTCGGAGCTGATTTCAGCCCCAATTGGCTGATTTGGGCTCAATCAACTCCCCAAATCAGAAAATTGAAACCTAGGGCTGAGATTTTCCCTCAAATCTCACCCAAATTTGAGTCCAATGTACTCAAGTGAAAATTCCCTCGTTTCTCACATAGAGGAAGCCGTATTGGGCCATTTGGGCGGTGGACCTGCTCCTGGCGTGCGAAACAAAGGGGGCGTGAGCGGGAGAAGAGAAGGATATTCGGCTGTGTGGTTTTTTTTTCGTTCTTCCGTCCCCGATACACAGAGCGAGAGAGCGAGAGAACGAGAGAGGCGGAACCCTCCTCTCACGCGCGATTCGGCCAGGCGAAACGAGAGCCCCATCGCGTGCGACTCTCCCGCGCGAAGCTGAGCCCCCTCCGTCGCCCTTCTTCCCGCGAACTCAGAGCCTTCCGTGCGGGAGCCCGTCCAGCCTCCTCTCGCGTGCGACGGTTCTGTCCGAGCCCACCCAGGGCCTCGGCCGAACCTACCAGGAGGTTCGGCTCTTCCTTTCGCCGGACCTGTGCGATCCGACCACCTCGGCTCCGTCTTGACCGACGCTAGGAAAGCTTTGCATTTACTGCGGCAGCTTCTTCTCCTTCCTCCTTCAACTCCGGCGACTTCGAGGCGACAAAGAACCTATCGGAGACTTCCAAACAGCAAAGAAAGGTTTCTAGCTCTTCCTCCTTCAACTCCGGCGACCTCGAGACGAGTTGGGAGCTGTTTGAAGCCTCCAAACAGCAAAAGGAGGCTCCTAAACCTCCCAAACAGCAGTTTGGAACCTTCAAATCGTTGTGGACAGCAGTGGTGACGTCCGGAACAGCTTGGACAGCAATCGGAGCTTGGAGCGGAGCTTGGACAGCAATCGGAACTTGGAGCGGAGCTTGGACAGCAACTTGGACAGAAAATCGGAGCGCTTGGACAAACCGGGTGTGGTAAAATCCTTAAAACTTAGGCAAAACCCTAAGGCTCCATAGCCAATGCAATGTGGTTGACGATCCAAAACCTTAGGTCCTTAGAAACTTTAATTTTTTGGTCCCCAAAAACCCATTCGTTGGCTGTCCACTTCGCAAAGACTATGGAAATTAGGCTATTTCCATTAGTTGACTCTTATGTAAGAGTTCGGAGAGGATTTTGACACGCGTAGAGGCGTCGGGTTGTTATCCGACATCTCTCAAATGTATGTTATTCGTCATATTAAGCTTAACACCTTCGCCTACATTCAAACCTTAGGACATGTTACTTTTCGTAGCTAAAACATAGTGGATAGCTCACATTTTTTCCCAAATCTCACATTGTGTACATGTACTTATACAACATTAGTGTCATGCGCGAAATAGACATACGATTTAGGAATTTTGTGGAGCTTGTGGGGTTGTCATAAGCCTTGCAACATTTCCAAAAACATTTGTGATAACTTGTTGTAGGATCTAGTGTGAGTCTCAAAGATTCACTACGAAAATCCTAGAGCAAGTGTTTTTGATCAAACTCGCCTTTGGATGCGTTGTATGGCTTGTGATAGAAGAGTTGATGGCTAATCATTTTTGTTATGCAAATATTCCAAAGTTTGGAAACTCATTTTAATGTTTTTAATGGGTCAAATCATGCCAAAAGTGATTTGATCCCTTAAAGACTTTAAGATACATGTTTCCCTATTAAATCATGATTCAAGCCATATGCTATTTATTCCTTGCTTAAAATTAGTGAATGTATTAACTTGCAAATTTTCATAAATGTGCTTACTTAATCCTAAGTGTTGGTGAGATTGATTTGGAGCATTTCATGGACCTCAAAGGCCCATGATCAATGCTCCATCATATTAAGGGATTAGTTAAGCTCATTTTTCCTAATTTGCAAGATAATATGGTTAGATGCAAGCTCTCAAATTTCCAAATCATATTAGGTACGATTTAGGGGAAACCACCTTCTTGTAGGGCTTTGATAATATTATAGGTTCCCTTCCTTATGTACATGTCCTTCATGCTTAATAGTTGGGGTGTCCTCTAAGTCCCAATTATTTTAGTCCATGAATCAAAGTTTTAGGAAACAAATCCTAAAGTCTCCACTCCGTTTGCTAATAATACAAAGTTAGCATACAAGCACTCCTCTCATATGTGATGATTTGGAACTCTCAAAATTCCAAACTATCGTTATATGAAAGTCTTGTAGCTTAGAACCAAAAATCTAAGCTACCTCTTTCTTTCATTTTTGAGACACAAAAGTCGATGAAAGAATTCCCTTTTAGGCTTAGAGTTCTAAATCTAGCCTATCTCATTTGCCTAACCTAGCATAGGAAGAAGGCATTGCATCATTGAACACAAAAACTCAATGATTTGTCTCTTGATTTGTAGTTTTAAACTACAAATCATCTCTTTTTGCATAACACTTGGAGCTTCCCTAAAGCTCCAAAGATGTTAGAATTCTTCTATTTTCATATAGAAATCAAAACATAAGACTTTTAGATAGAATATTCTAAATAGAATCTAATAGAATTAGAATAATAAGATAATAGAATATTAGAATATTTTCATTTTTCTTTCTTCTCTTTTTTCATATAGATTTATGATTTCTAGTTACGAACTTATTCTATAACTAACCTAATAACAAACGTATTTCTCTGATATTCTGATATATTCTATATCAGAATATCCTTAATTTCATTCTCTTTCTATAGAATAGAAAGATAGGAAAATTCACATGAATTGAATTCGTAAACTCATATTTCATGATTATTGAAATGGAAATCAAAGTATCTTGGCCCTTTCTCATAAACAGATTAGAAAATCTATTGATTCTTCAAATTTTGATAAATCATTGATTCGTCTGGTGTCTACAATAGAAAATCTATGATTTCTTTCATTTTCTTATCTTATTTTACCAGATCAAAAATCTTTTGTGTTCAAAACTGGAATTTATAGACCCAATGTCACATTCAGTAAAGATTTATGATACATGTATAGGATGTACCCAATGTGTTCGAGCTTGCCCCACGGATGTATTGGAAATGATACCTTGGGACGGATGTAAAGCTAAGCAAATTGCTTCTGCGCCAAGAACCGAGGATTGTGTAGGTTGTAAAAGATGTGAATCCGCTTGTCCAACGGATTTTTTGAGTGTCCGTGTTTCTTTATGGCATGAAACAACTCGCAGCATGGGTCTTTCTTATTGATATGTGACAAAAAACTCCACTTGAATCATTTGATTCCTCTTTACCGACAAAACCTCGTGCTCGGGAGAAGAAGAATCTATTTTCTTTTCTCGAGTACGGACTTTTCTGGTCTAATTTTCTCTTGTCTTTATCACGAGTTCTTTTCCTTGGTTAACAATACTTCTTGTTTTGCCCATATTCGCGGGTTCTTCAATTGTCTTTTTCGGGAAAGAAGGTGTATAGGTGGTATACTCTATGTATATGTATCCTAGAGCTCCTTCTAATGACCTATGTATTTTGTTATCATTTCCAATTGGACGATCCATTAATCCAATTGAAGGAGGATTATAAATGGATCAATCTTTTTGATTTTCACTGGAGACTGGGAACCGATGGACTTTCCATAGGACCCATTTTACTGACAGGATTTATCACTACTTTAGCTACTTTAGCAGCTTGGCCAGTTACTCGAAATCCGCGATTCTTCTATTTCTTGATGTTAGCAATGTATAGTGGCCAAATAGGATCATTTTCTTCTCGAGACCTTTTCCTTTTTTTCATCATGTGGGAATTAGAATTCATTCCTGTTTACTTACTTTTATCCAGAAAAAAACGCCTGTACTCGGCTACAAAGTTTCTTTTGTGCACTGCCGGAGGTTCCATTTTTCTCTTAATAGGAGTTCTAGGTATGGGTTTATATGGTTCCAATGAACCAACATTAGATTTAGAAAAATTAGCTAATCAATCGTATCCTGCAGCATTGGAAAGAATACTCTATTTTGGTTTTCTTATTGCTTATGCTGTCAAATCGCCGATGATGATGAAGTGGCTCTTCTTACTGGTTTGCCAAATAAAGGAGAAGAAATATCCTGGCATTCCTTAGCACATACTTCAGTTACATCAACGGAAATAAGGAATGACTTTATGAAGTTGAACAAGAAAACCCCCCCGGAGACTATGTTAAGAACGTTTATCATGTATTTATGTTCAAATTTACTTTTTCAACTTAACAACTTCAAAACCCCCCGGTTGATTCAAAGAATAGCAAATAATCCAGATGAATTTTTGTCAATAAACTGGGCTAGTTCAATTAGGGAGTTTTTAGTTGGAGAGTTTAATAAGACATCCTCCAAGATTTCAAATAAGAAGCCAGCAGGTTACATCAACGGTTTTGTACCTCTGCTAATTGTGAGTGATAACTGCTAAATTCATTCAAAATTTTATTGGCTCAATGTGAGTGCTAAAATTTCTTTCATCTTATGCAGATTTGGTTCCTGGAGCATACTACTATTCATGCTCCTATGTATACTGACAGAAGGCCCCGTTTTCTTCGATGGGCCGATGATATTTTATATACTACAGAGGTGATAACTAATTTATTTGCTAATATAAGGAAAAGTCAGATTTGTAATGTCCTACAGGCAGTTGGAGAGGCTGAAATGGATATGGTTAATGTTGAGAAATATCCATCAGACAGCCCTACATCCCCTGATTCCCCTCATGACATATCCACCCATCAAAACAACCCCCCCCCCCAATCTCCCCATCATGCCCCACCTCCTCAGCAAGACCCCCACCAATCTTCCCATCATACCCCACCTCCTCAGCAAGACCCCCACCAATCTCCTCAGCAACCACATTTAAGTTTTTCTGCTGAAGCACTTCAATCTATACAAGAAACAATAATGAAATCCTACCAAGAAACATGTACAAAACTTTTTCGAGAATTTGAAGACAGACTGAGCACAAAGTTTGAAGATCTTACTGAGAGAGTTGGAGTTATTGAGGTCAAGCTCAATAATTTCATTGATCAGAGCAAAGAAGTTCCTCAGAAAAGATCTGCTAGCTACTCAGCCTACTCTTCATCTTCCAATAAGAGACAGAGATCAGATATCCCACCCCACAGCCTTAATGAACCAAATGAGCCAATCCCACCAAAAGATCCAATCCCAACAAATGAGCCAGTCCCAGCAGAAATGCAACTTGTTCAATATACAAATTCAAATGAACTAATACCTGTAGATAACATTCAAATAAAACCTGTAACTTATGTTCATGCAGTTGAAATAGAAAATTACAGAGGTCTTTTGTGTTTGACTTCTGAGAAGAGAAATTTTGTGCTAGAATGTTTGAAGAAGTTCTCTAAAAGGTAAAAAATTGCAACTTTATTTTTGTTTGCAGATCTGTATGCGTATGATATGCGTGTGGTATGCGTATAATATGCGTGTGTTATGCTTGTGATGTGCGTATGATATGCGTGTGTTATGCGTGTGTTATGCGTACGAAATGCGTATTTAATGTTTTTTTTTTTTTGCAGGGATGATAGTATCTTGTTTGTGCTTAACATTCTTATTTCCAGATTTGATATTGATGAGTTATTAAGCGACAGTTGGTTAGGCAATGAAATTTTAGATATTTTTGCCTATCTCTTAAATGAGAAGTGTAACCTTATGCCAGACAAGTACCATAAATTTCTATACATCTCTCCAGTCTATTGGGTTAGTAAATTAGTATTCAATTTATCAGTTTAACTATTGGATTAGTAACTTAGTATCCATTATTCCATTCTAAGTTCTTACATTTACTATTTGCACTTGCAGAATAACAAAGAAAGGGAAAAAATGTCCAAATTGCAAGTCAACCATATAACCGAGCTTTCTGTTACTTCAAACAACATTTTATTACAACCAATCATTGATTCTGATCACATTACCCTTCTGGTTGGTTTGCTGAAAGAACACAAGTGGAAATTTTATGACTCATTGGACTGCCGCGTCAAAGAGCATAGGCTTGTTGTTCCAAAAATCGTAAGTGTTAGTCTTCATCATTTGAACTATTAAATTTTTAAAAAAATTACTGAACTAATCCTTGCTCAACATATATTTCAGCTTAAAGCCCTATATTCTGACACGAAAGGAGCGTTTGATAGTGATATCAGAAAATGGAAGCTTTCTACCATTAAAGTTATACCAAAACAGGAGAACTCTTTTGATTGTGGAATGTATGTCTGTAAATATATGGAAAGAATATGTCTTGAAGACAACATTGATTGGACTGATAGTACAAATTGGCAAGGAGACATGCCAAAGTATAGGGCAGAACTTGCATATGAAATATTTTGTAAAGCGTTGCCAAAATAACAGTTTTTCATTGCGTATAAATGTTTCTGTGTATAAATGTTTCTGTGTATTAATATTTTTGTGTATAAATGTTTCTGTGTATAAATGTTTCTGTGTATTAATATTTTTCATTCTGATTCTGTGTATAAATGTTTATCTGTGTATAAATGTTATTTACATTGCTTTGAGTAAAAAATTCCATATTAAATGATAATACGCATACATTAAGCATAGTACGCACAACGAACTCATAACATACGCATTACGAACGCACAAATGACGCACAACGAACGCATAGAGTACGCATAACGCACGCATGACACACGCACACATATGCAGTAAATTTTATTTATAAAATTCTATTTAAAATTTTATGAGCCTTTAGACAGATATGGTTGGGAGGATAAGATGGTAGGTTGATTTTTTATGAGCCTTTATTACTTACTATTGCTCAACATTCATATTTCTATTATATAATGCGAGACCATTTGAAGAAAAATGTAACTCATGATGTAACAACTAAAGAATATATCTTTCAATTCTGTGTATAAATGTTATTTACATTGCTTTGAGTAAAAAATTTCATATTAAATGATAATACGCATACATTAAGTATAGTACGCACAACGAACTCATAACATACGCATTACGAACGCACAAATGACGCACAACGAACGCATAGAGTACGCATAACGCACGCATGACACACGCACACATATGCAGTAAATTTTATTTATAAAATTCTATTTAATATTTTATGAGCCTTTAGACAGATATGGTTGGGAGGATAAGAGGGTAGGTTGATTTTTTATGAGCCTTTATTACTTACTAAGGGCTCTTGTTGGATTTTTATGATTTTATTTTCTAGTCTTGAATATGATACTTGAATAAGTACAAAGGGTTTATGGCTCTTCTTGGATTGTAATTAAGGAAGAAAAATAAGGAATATGATGTTTGAAAGATTGTGTTTAGCAATTGCGTTCAAATATTAGTGTTTGAATTTCTTATTTGTTTTAAAGCAAAAAATAATAATTTTATAAATGATTTTGAAACGTTTTTTAAATAATACGCACAACGAATGCATAAAATACGCACAACGTACGCATAATACACGCACAAAAAAAGCACAACGTACGCATATAGTACGCATAAAATACGCACACATTCTATTAAAGGTTATTGGTTATTTTCATTTAGTATGGAGTATGGACTGAGGGGCCGTGACATGAATAATAATTTTCGTTAGCTGTAGACTGACGGGTGGCAGATATGGTTATGACACCTTATCTAGGTTTGTGGGGGAACTTCAGGAGATGACAGTTTCAGTACCCCTGATGGTTGATTGGGGGGCCATCAAGGAAGAGAGCATGCAGAACGAAGAGTTGAAGAAGATCAGGGAAAGTTTAAAGAAGGACAGTACCAGCCATTCAGGGTACTATCTGGAGGGAGAGGCTATTATACCAAGGAAGGTTTGTGATGCCACGATCATCAGTTCACATTCCCCACCTAGTGCAGGAATTCCACGGCAGTGTAGTTGGGGGTCATTAAGGAGTGCAGAAGACATATAGGAGGTTGGCATCAGAGCTCTACTGGAAGGGGATGTATAAGGATGTTGAGGAGATGGTGGCAAGGTGAGAGGTGTGCCAGAGGAATAAGTACATGGCAATGGCGCCAGGAGGATTACTCCAACCATTAGCACTTCCAAACAGAGTTTGGGAGGAAGTGTCTATGGACTTCATCGATGGCCTACCTAGCTCAGAAGGGTTCACGGTCATTTTTGTCATGGTGGATCGCCTCAGTAAGTATGCACATTTTATTCGCCTACGACACCCTTACACCGCAATATCAGTGGCGGCGACATTTATCAGGGAAGTGGCTTGATTACACTGGATTCCAGAATCGATTGTGTCGGATAGAGACAAAGTGTTCCTCAGTCAGTTTTGGAAAGAACTTTTCAGAATGCATGGCACAATTCTCAAGAGGAGCACCGCGTACCATCCACAGACATATGGTCAGACAGAAGTGGTTAACCGGAGCTTGAAGACATATTTGAGGTGTTTTGCTTCTGAAACACCACGAAAATGGGCTAAATGGTTGCCATGGGCGGAGTACTGGTATAACACTTCGTACCATTCGGCATCCCAGATGACTCCTTTCAAGGTGCTCTATAGAAGAGACTCCCCACATTTAGTATATTATGGGAACGAAAACACATCTGTCTCTTCAGTCGAACAATACTTAGAGGAGAGGGACCAGATGTTGGAAGAGTTAAAGAAACATCTGGAGAGGGCACAACAAATAATGAAGAAGCGAGCGGATACATATAGAAGAGACATACAATATGAGGTGGGGGAGAAAGTGTTCTTGAAGCCAGGGGCGGAACTGGCTTTAACTTTGAGGGGGGGGCAAAAATACAGCACAAAAATAATTAAATATTAAAAAAAAAATATTATATATCTATATATTACGAAAAGTTCTTTAAAAAATTAAGCAAGAAAAATTAAGAAAAAATGTGTAATTAAACTGTTATTAAAAGCATAAAAGAGAATATTAGAACTAAATGTGAAGAAATATATAGATATTTTAGGGCAAGTTAGGACAAAAGAGGACAAAAGAATTTTTTAGGGGGGGCAAAAAAAAAATTTAAGGAGGGGCAAAAAAATTTTTTACTCTCTTATAATTTTTTTTTTTAATTTTTACTCCTATAAAAAAAAATTTTTTTTTTGAGGAGGGGCAATTGCCCCCCCTAAGCCCTTCATAGTTCCGCCCCTGCTTGAAGCTAAGGCCCTACAGGCAGAAATCAGTGACTAGCAGGAGAAACGAGAAACTGGCCCCGAGATACTTTGGTCCCTATGAGATCTTGGGGAAGATTGGAGCAGTGGCGTATCGTCTGAAGTTACCCCCCTCCGCTACTATACATCCGGTTTTCTATGTGTCACAGCTGTCACAACTGAGGAGAGCTCTGGGGGAGCATGCAGTTAGCGCCGAGTTACCAGCATCAATGACGGAGGATTGGGAAGTGATGTTAGAACCCTTGGAGCTTATGGGGATAAGATCAGATCAAGAAGGCAATAACAAAGTGCTGATTCAATGGAAGGACCTCCCTGATTTCGACGCGACTTGGGAGCCGTTTGAAAGAGTGAAAGAGAATTCCCCTCCTTTCACCTTGAGGACAAGGTGAGTTTTTGGGAGGGGAGTAATATTACGCCAGCCCAGGAGGGGCCGGCTAGACTGGTCTAGCCCGGACCGGTCCGAGTCTATATCAGGCGGAGACACGGGAGAGCAGGGGGCGGAAGTCCAAGGGGGGCCCATATGGGCTTAATGCAAGGGTTGGAGGGAAAATTTTTGAATGGAAGGGTTGCTTAGGTATTTTGTAATTCTCCATTATTGTTAATTAGGGGATTAGGAGGAAAAGGAGGATTATCTTGAATTTGAATGAGATTTGAGATCTAGGTTTTTTCTTACTTTGGGCTCTTGGCGTTGCCAGAGATTTGGAGAGTCGTTCTTCCTCTCGAATTGAGGAACACTTGTATCTTTGTTGATTTTATTCATCTACTAGTGAAATACAAGCCATTGCTTGAGTTTTCTCTCAGTTTTCTCGCAATTTCTTGCTGTTTTCCTGTGATTGGCTGCTGTCCACTGCTGAAAACAGAAATTTTCTTCTTGTTTTACTTCAGATTTGGCTAGAAAATACTTTAGATCAAGTATTTCCTATCAGCCTTGCATACATTGATGCATTTTGCAAATGCATTAATATGATTGAAATGACTGCAGTTATGCTGACATATTGGTGCACCTTTCAAAATAAGTTCAAATGTGTAAAGCAGTTCATGTTTTATGAAATGCACCATCAAGTCAATTTAAAGTTGATGAATATTTTATGATCATGAACTATGGATAGGATGAATTACATTGTGAGATCAGTTGCAGCAAGCTTACACGAATTTATTTCTCTCGTCATTGAAATTGTGGGACTTATTCCAGATAGAATAGCATTCTTGCTAATTCAAATGTTGAACAACCAATTGGCACAAGTGCAAGGGTTGGGTATTTATTACATTTAAGAAATTTCATCTCTTTTTATATGGAAAACTCATACGTGAGTTTGAGGTAAATTTAAAAGTTTTAATTGATTTGTCCATATCATCATCAATGTTCCTATCAAAACATTTAGTAGGACAAGGATTTGTTTATGGACCATCTTTATTTTCTTCTCGTCAGAGATACTATATCAACAAATGATAAAAGAAAGTTATCCTAAGCATGTTGATGACATCAAAGTTACTAAGTGATTGCATCAGCCTCCTCTCAGCGATATCTTGAAAGCAATCGACAAGTTTCAACCTAACGCAAATTTAGGCGAGAAAATAAATTGTTCTATGTATTCGAACCAATGATCAGGTGATCTTCAAAGCCTGATCAAACTAAATATTGATGGTAGGGGTTCTTCAATTTAGTTGAACATCAACAACTCTTAGTGATCCACTTGCATTCCTTTAAACTTTTTCACAAAGCTAGTGATATTTTCTTAATTTATTTCAATTTATTATATTTTTTAAAATGATTACGAGAATGACAGTGATATCCAATTCCCTTTTAATGAGTGGTTGGAAGGGTCAGATAAACCGACAAACCTAGGTTCACTTAACAACCATGATGGCAATCATCTAAATTATGCATGGTAGTTGGTTAAAGGGATCACTCATTTTTAATTAGGACCAAAGACCAAAGATCAACAATATGGGGGGGGTTCGGTCTCCAGAGATAAGTTTGAACAAAGATTGGCAATGCAAAGTCTTTAATCAAACCAAACCAAAGATTGATGGCTCTAAGACTATTGACTTACATTTTTCAGGCTATTTCACAAATTAATTTTATTTATGCATAGCCAGTGGGCAATAATCAATCACTTGCTTTATCCAGACCAAAGATCAAGGAAAGAAGGGACCTCACGTTGGACTAAAGATCGAAGATAGAGGGATGGTCTTCAAAGCTAAATTTGACCACTAATTGACGTGGGTTATCAAGAGCTCTTCGATTATTCACCTTCATTTGAATGTGAGGAAATTATCATGGAAGAAAAAATAGGATTCATATCTATGCTTGTGTGAAAAGGTCATTGGATTCTAAGGGACCATGCAATGGGGCAAGATGAGTGCTATAGAAAGTGAACTTTAAACAAGTGTAAGCAAGAGTGACAGGCACAAGAGTGAGTCATGCGTCATAATAAAGAGGAGAAACACTGACCAAGATTGGAGAACAATCATGAGGGTTAGTGTGTGAAAGGGAAAGAGATGCAGGAGGCAAGTGCTTGCGAGAGGCCCCAAAAATAGAGAGCATGAGGTACAGAGAAAAACGAAGTAGGGGGTTTGAGCAATAGGATGCATAAGAGAGGGAGATACAAGAGGCATGCACAATTGTAGGTACAAAAAGGTACAAGAGTGACAGGCATGTGATTGTGGGTAAGGACGTGAAAGGAAGTGTGTACCAAGCCTGCGGCACCAATATGGTCAGTGACTTTTTAAGTGATGTGATTTTGGGTGGAAATAATTAATAATAGGTTGAATACGGTTTGAACATGACTGGTTAATCATGAATGTCAAATTAATTTTGTGCGCTTATGGAATTAATTGGGTCTTAAGCTTAGTTAAGATAGTTAATTAGGCTTAATTCTAGGGATTTGAACCCTAATTATTAGACGAGTTGAGCTTTAGCAAAGCCTATTTAAACCTGAATTTCATAATTAGAATTCCTGACTCAATATATTAAACTCTTATCAATCAAACAAACTTAAATAAATCTAAATTTCTTAGAATTTGAGTTTTAATTCAACAAAATAGCTGGATGGATGATCATCAAGTTTAATGCATACCGACTCATTCATTGTACGGTAAATCTTCAGCTAAGCGAGACATTAGTGAACCACCCTAAGACATTCTACATCAGACAATACCCGAACTTTAGGTGCAACATGCATTGATTTATTGAAGTTGTCTATTTGGAGATCAAAATTTTAATACAAGATCAAGATCTTTGTTGAGTTCACACAATGTGATGTATTTATTAATTAGATCCCTCATACAAGAAATAAGATAATTTATTATTAATTTCCAACATGATCCAACTGAAGAATGCAAATCCTTGTTAAAGACATGAAAAAAACTCGGAGTGAAGGCAAGAAATTTGTAGCGTTATATAAATATCCTCAAAAGTGCCCAGAACAATTTCAAAAAATAAAAAAAGAGTGCCCAGAAAATCGCCTTAAACAAGTTAACCTAAGATCCGAGTTTAAGGCATATTATGTCACAATTAGATAGAAAAATAGTACACTCACGTTCCTTCATCGACATTCAATTTCATGTAATACTTAACCACGAAGATCCCAACAAGCCGTCCATAAGTTGAACCAATCATTATTCCAGGAACAAACTGACCAGCAGGAACAGCAGTTCCAAATGTCACCACAGCCAAGGAGTAAAACATAACCTGCAATAGAGAAGGAAAAAAAAAAATCATAAGGGCAAGTTATTATCCAAGTTCCTGCATAACAACAAATGACTACCATCGCCTTTTCTTCTCACAGTAGCAACATGAAGATCCTGGAACATGGACGAAAACTTAAAAATGAAGGGAATACAAAATTTTGCACTGAAGGCTTTTGAATGTTTTAAGTAAACTTTTCTCTTAAAATTTGTATTTTGCACAGCCATATTTCTTCCTTTAGATGGCTAGTTCCTTTAGATGGATAGTTGTTAGACACTTCGAGACATTATACAGAATACAGGATAATGTCAAATACAGCCAAAGCAAAAGGCACAGGCACTCTTCTCTTGATCATGTTATATTAATCAACCACTGACATAACTTGAGCATTATACTCATATCATGGTACTATGGAATCTACTTAGCTGAATATAAATGATCTTTCTTATATGCAACGAACAAGTATCGTCTTTCTGTGGCCGTCAAACATCAAGCCTACTGGCGATAAGCATAAGCACAACTGATCTCCGCATTTGATGTGCTTGCAGAAATTTAGGAAAAACCTTAGCTAAAATCTGATTTCAGCGATTTCGGAAAACTAACGACAATAAAATCAGGAATAGAACACAGAAGAATATGTTTTATTGAAAGTTTTATGAAAGAAAAGACAAGATACAAAATTGGAGAGGAAAATCTAGCTCTCCCAAGTCTCTAGCCACTGGCTAGAGCCCAAACACCTTAGAAACAATTTAATTTCAACAAACAACACATAATCCTAACCCTATGAAAAACTCTCTACTTAAAGCATATACAATAAAAACGAACACCCAAACAGCCCTCTCCCAATTTTCTCCCAAATCTGCTATATTTCATTAATTATTTCCCTCCCAAATCGGCCCCCAAATATGCCCTCTTCAATTATGAAATGTTTCCTATTAATCCCACTCCAAATTAGCCTCAAAATCTATCCTCTTAAATTAGGAAACATTTCTGAATTAATCCCCTCCAAATCATCCCCAAAATCTTCCTTATTCAATTAGGAAAAATTTTCAAATTAATCCTCTCCAAATCAACCACCAAGTCTGTCTTCTTTAATTAGAAAATATTTCTTAATTAATCCCCTCCAAATCAGCCCCTAAGAGCCAGTCCAAGTATGAACTCAAAGGACCAGTCCAGGAGGGACCCGATCTAACAATACCCCCCTCCCAAAGACCTGCCTTGTCGACAAGGTGGAAAAACGACTACTTCCTCAATTTCCTCGTCATTACAAACGATGAGAACCTGAAGAATTCAGTCCTTCCATCTGTGTTGTGGTGTATACCTCTTCTCACATTTGAAACTAGCCCCTTTGCCCTCTTCTCTTGTAGCCCCATTTATGTGAGTTTCTTAAAGCTTTTCCAAGGTCTTACAACTATATTATGCTCCTCTGAAGTCTCCCTAAGAGTACACGGTGTCGGCTCCTTAGATGCCAAAAGGTCATGGTCATCCTGTGCGAACCTCCTGAGCTACTACCTCTAGCCCCCTCTCCAAGTGCCTCTGATCCTTAACTAACTAGGTTAGCTCTATAGCCTCTCTCAAATCACGAGGCCCCATCACTCTAACTGTCGTCTGAATCTCTAATTTGAGCCATTTCAGTATAGTCTCTGGAAGCGGGTCCAATCGGCTGGCTAGCTACTCAAACTGCTAACGATACTCCATCACTGTTCTCTCTTGTGTTAAAGCAAGAACTGCTCATAGAAATCCCCTCCCTTGTTGGTTTGGAAATGTTCCAACAACCAGTTCTTAAACTCCCTCCAGGTCTATATGGGTTGCCTTGTATCCCTCCATTGGTATCATGACAACGCATTCCCCTCCAAGCACATTCTAGCCTCCGTCAGTCTCTTGCTCCTCCATGAATCTATGGATGCTAAAGTACCATTCCACCCTGTACATCCACCCAAGTGCATCCTCTCTCTCAAAAATAGGAATCTTCAGCTTACTCACCCTCAGATCTCCTCCGTTACCCCTGTTTCCAACATAATTTCCCATTCCCCAAGGAGGTGGTTCCACTTAGGTGTCCCAATCATCCCTTCTAAGCTCGTACCCAAATCTTTCGTCAAATTCTCACATTCTCCTTTTAAATTCAGCACCCATTGGATCATAAATTCATAATCAAACCCCCTCCTTTCAAATTCAGTGCCCCTTCGATCATAATCAGCCCACCTCCTTTCAAATTCAGCACCCATTAATCATAATTAGCCCCTCCCCATTCAAATTCTGCCCCACTCCTCTCAAATTCAACACCCCATCTTTCATGTCTGATCTCTTCATGCCTATCCACATACCCTCTACTAAGCTCTGCCTTAGAATAGGCTATAGGGAAGGCATTCTCTCTTCTCCCTCCATAATCTTCACCTTCTGATCTTCCATTCACCATATCGGATTAGGGTTTTCCCCACTTACTTGGTTGTTAGTGGCTTCCCTCGCCTCTGAAGACAGTTTAGGGTTGGCCCTAGAGCAACTTCTTCAACATCTCCTCAAAGATGAAATATTTTCCATTAATCTTCTCGTAGACAACTAAAATTTGACTTTTAAAATCTGAATGTTGAGTTTGAATATCGAAAATTTTAGATTTCAATTTTCCGATCTCACTTTCCAATACTTCATCTTTCTTCCTACCATAGGTACCCGGATTTTGGCACCACTAGCAAAAAATAGAAATTCGATATGAATTTGACCTCAAAACAACAAAAAATAGCCAGATAAGAGAGGAAACACATATGAAATCAACGAGGAAGACTTCTCTTTCAACCCAGGAAATTGCTCTGATACCAATTTGATAGAAAGTGCATGCAGAAATTTAGGATAAGCCTTGGCTGAAATCTGATTTTAACAATTTCAAAAAACCAACTACAAGAAAACCATGAATATAACACACAAGAACATTTTTTTTATAGAAAGTTTTATGAAAAGAAAGACAAGATACACTTCAATTGGAAAGGAAAATCCGGCTATCCCAAATATCTAGCCGCCAACTAGAGCCCAAATGCCCTAAGAACAATCTAATTTCATAAAACAACACATACTCATAACCCTAAGAAAAAACCCCTACTTAAAGCATACAATAAATGATAAATACCCAAACAATACTCCCCCAAATCCCTCCCAAATCAGCCCTCAAATCATCCCTCAAATTTGCCCTCTTCAATTAGAAAACGTTTCATAATTAATTCCCTCCAAATCAGCCCCAAAATCTGCCATCTTCATTTATGAAACATTTCTTAATTAATCCCCTCCAAATTAGACCCCAAATCAGCCACCAAAACTACCTTCTTCAATTAAGAAATATTTCTTAATTAATCCCCTCCAAATCAGCCCCAAAAACCGGTCCAGGAAAGGACCATTACGACCGATCCAGGAGGGACCCGATCTAACAACATTCTGCTCCAACCAAACACAAAGTCTCCCACAACCGAACGAGATGATGAAACAAAGCCCCAAAAAGCTCCTAGAATCTATATAATAATAATAATAATAATAATAATAATAATAATAATAATAATACTAATAATAAAATTGGAGGCACAAAGGAAGATGCGAAGAGAGAGTGTGGTCTATAAACATCACACCAAATTGCTGGTGGCAAGCTAGCATAATCTTCAAAACAGGAGAGATGCAAAATCTCAAAATCCAGCAAAGCTTGTATGGGGAAAATAAGTTGCCTGTTTTAAGCACGTTTAGCTTCTGTTTAGATTTAAGGTGTTTTTCTTTGAAAAACAATCTCATCTACAAATCCTGAACACAAATAAAATCCTCAACCCTTAGTTGCAGCGGATTCACATATCAATCCAAAAGCTGGCAATACATCAGCACATTCTACAACAACAATAACAAAAACATCAAGCCTTTATCCCACTACGTGAGGCGGCTACATGAATCCTTTTTCTCCATTATGTCCTGTTAAGAGTCAAATTCTCATTTAAATCTAATAAAGAAATGTCATTTCTAATATTTTCTAACCAAATTTTTTTAGGCCTACCTCTACCTTTCTTAACATGGGTCAAATCTAATACATCTACTCTCCTAACAAGGTCATCGAAAGGCCACTATTTTACATGTCTAAACCATCTAAGACAACTCTCTCTAATCTTATCTGTCACTGGAGCTACTCCAACCTTTTCACGAATATGCTCGTTTTGTATCCTATCTGTAAGAATAAATTCACTCATCCACTTAAGAATCCTCATATCAGCAACACTTAAGTTAATATTATGCTTCTCTTTTAATGACAACCATTCTGCGTCATAAAGTATTGCATGTCTCATCATCATCTTATAAAATTTTCCTGAAGTTTGAGTGGTACTTTTCTATCACACGACAAACCAGAAGCATTCCTCCACTTCAACCATCCAACTTGAATTCTACTAATAATATCACATCTATTTCACCATCCCTCTAAACAATAGACTCAAGATATCTAAAACGAGTACACTTATTAATGACTTGATCGCTCAAAGTCACAAACCCCCCCACTAAATCTATTACTACTAAAATTACACTCCAAGTACTTGATTTTAGATCTACTCAAATGAAAACCTTTTGAATCTAAGGTTAACCTCCATAATTCGAGTTTACTTTCAACTCCCTCTCTAGTATTATCAACAAGAATAATATCATCAGCAAATAACATACACCAGGGTACATCCTCTTGCAAATGTCTAGTAAGAACATCCATGACTAAAGCAAAAAGAAAAGAGCTTAAGGCTGATTCTTGATGTAATTCAACTGAAATAAAAAAATACTTGGTCAAACCACCTTGTATTTGAACACAAGTAACAGCTCCTGCATACATAACCCTAATGACTCGAATATAATTAGCATTATTAACCCATTTCTTTTCTAGAACTCTACACAACACTTCTCATGGAACTTTATCATATGCTATCTCTAAATCAATAAATATCATATGTAAATCCTCCTTATTTCTCTAAACTTCTCCACCAACCCTCTCAATAAATGAATAGATTCCATAGTAGACCTATCCGGCATGAATCTCAATTGATTTTGAGAAACATTAGTATCATGTCGTAACATATGCTCCATAACTCTCTCCCAAAGTTTTAAAGTATAACACAACAACTTAATTCTTCTATAATTCGTACAATCTTGTGCATCATCTTTATTCTTAAAAATAGGAATCAATACACTCATTCTACACTCATTTGGCATCTTTTTATTCAAAATAATATTAAAAAGTTTAGTATGCAAAAAAATTCCTTCATCTCCATTTGTTACGAGATATTGTTTCATTCATATATGTGACATTGTGATCTAAATATAAAATTGATTTTTGAGCCATATGATCAGGACAGTTTTTTTATATGCAATTACACTCTAATATGTCTTTTCTAATTGCCTATAATTATTTACTATAATTGTATGGTCTTATTTCATGATTATTATCTCTCAAAGTATCAAAGTATCCATATTATGAATCACTCAATTTATTAGTATCTTAATCCTTATATTAAAGATATGATTCTAAATTAGTTGGAAAAACTTGCTTGAACCAAGATTAGCTCATGGTGGTAACCTTGTAAACCAGCTTGGCTAAGAACCATTTTAGTTAATGGTGAGAGTAAGCATGCAGATTATAGTTAATGATTCCTTACTTGTGTCTTGTCTGGTTATGCAATTTTGAGCTTTACATTCTGTTTTGGTAGACAAAGGTACAAAAACAGCGTGGATGTCGACATTTAAGTTTTGATTTGATTTCAATGGATATACATTCACACTATGAATGATAAATCACCTCGTATAGCTGTCATTTTGTTAAAATTTTCAGGATTGGGTTACAGGGTGTGAAAGCAAGGACATACTACAGAGGCATCTCCTACCCCAAAATATGTAAAAATAAAAAATAATTAGACCTATTTGAATGGAAACCAAGAAAAAAGACGGCCTCCATTGAGCTATTTTTTTTCACATCCAATCTTACTGATGAGGACATCAGAAGATCCATCATCTACGGCCACGATCTACTTTTGATTATTATTGTATTTGATATATTTTATTTTATGTTTTATAAGTCTTTTGTATTTCTTTCCATTTATGCCCTTGCTTAAGGGCCTCGTCATGTGTTTGCCGGAAGGGCAATTGTGTCTTTTTATTTTTCTTCATGTATTTGGCTATTTAAGCCTTCTCCCTCCTCTTGGAGAGGGGATGATTATTATTGAATGAAAATTTTTGCTCGTGTTCTCTTTGTGAGTTCCTTCTTGAAGATCTCTTAGTGAATTCTTAGTTTGAGATCTCTTTGTGAGTTCTCTAGGTATTTCCAAGCAAAGTTCTTCTTCTCCTCCATAAACTACCACAAGCCAAGTTCAAGAGTGGAAGAAGCCGAAATCTCCACTAGCTTCGCCACCCTTGGAGCTCCAACCCGTCGGCCACCCTAGCTCCACCGGCCGGCCACCTTGCCGTCGGCCTCTCCCCTCTCCACCACTTCCCCCACGCCTCCCTTCCCTAGCCTTCCTTGGAATTTGAATTTCAAAATTCAAATTCTTTACAAATTTGGAAATTCCATTTATAGAAATTTTTTTAAATGAATTCAAATTATAAATTAAATTAATTTGGATTTATTTAAAATTATCCTAATCATCATTCATGTTTGGAAACCCCTCTCCCTCTCTCCCTAACTCTCTCTCTCTCTCTCCATACCGCCGGCCCCCTCATTGGGCTCCCCATTGATTGCCATCAATGCACCCCCTCTAAATTTTGAAATCTGAAATTGATTTCAATTAAACCCCCTCCCATCCCAATTAAAACTGCAATATATTTCAATTTTTCTACACAAAGCTCTCACCCTTCTCTCTTCATTTTGCCACCTAAGCAACAATTAAACCCCTCATAAATCCCTTAATGACCGCCGGCCCCATTTACTCCCTTAATTGTGTTAATTTGAAATTCAAATTAACAATTCCCCTTAATGAAAATCTGAAATTAAAATACAGATTTTCCCTCTCCTCCTTTCCCCCTCACCCAATTAACTCCTTAATTAAATCCAATTAATTCCTATTGGGTTTGAATTGATCCCATCAGCCCTGACGGAGAGTTCTGGGATGGAGTTCCTGTGTTTCCCAGCAGCCATGGCCGGCCACTTCCCAAGCCTCTTCTCCCCCTAAGCCTCCTACCTGTAGAGGAGTACAATTCCTGGATGCTGCCGTGGATTACAGCAGCATAGTAATGATGCTCTGCCTTCTCCAGTAGGCCTGTATTACTGCCTAAGCCTCCTTTGACGGGACAAACTGCTGTCCCATTGCTATAAGTTGCTGTCAAACTGCTATTAGAAGTATTTTCAAGGCCAAAAGGGTTTTCAACCAACAATTGCTGCAGCCTACACTTCTCCAGTTGCTGTCCAATCATTTTGGTGGCCATCTTTTGCTGCCATGCTGTCCAACAATTGCTGCCATGCCATGCTGTCAAACTGCTATTAGAAGTATTTTCAAGGCCAAAAGGGTTTTCAACCAACAATTGCTGCAGCCTACACTTCTCCAGTTGCTGTCCAATCATTTTGGTGGCCATCTTTTGCTGCCATGCTGTCCAAGGAGTCAATGATCACCTTCCTAAATGTGTCCAAGCCTTGACATTGCTAGTTGCTCTTCATCCAGTGCCTTGGTGATCAAACGGGAAGCTTCACAATCTCTCGTCTCCGGGTAAACTCTTTCCCCGACTCTTTTATCTTCAAAGTACTTATCAATTGTGGTATAGTAAATTCATGACGATCATGTTAATGCTTCTCCGCTAAAAGCCTAATAATAGGAAGAGTTAGGTGAGGGATCTTTCATAGACTAATTTTATTGTTAGTATTGGAATCTATTGTTGGAACTATCCATGTATGCAATGTTGGATTAAGTTGGCTATCTTTTGAACTTAACTTCTATGCATGTGAGTTAACCTAAGCTAGGCACCACTTTAATGTTTATCTTATCGTTCAATTCCGCATAAGATCTTGCTTATTATTACCTCTAAATCTAAACATGCAAACTTCTTTAAGCAAATCATTTTCGCATGTGATTGCATCACATCACTTACTTTAGAACTTCCGATGATAATGAAAAAACAGGGTAACTTTGGCTATCTGGGTAATTCTAAACAAAGAAATCACACAAACGATGGAATAATAGAATCAATTTCTATTTATTACCACAAAGTAGAAATCAATAAAAAGATAAAAAAATATTGAACCTTTCTAACATCCTTACTGATCAATTAACAATATGATTTGGATAAATGGACCTAGTCGAATAGCAACAGCATTTACAGTAAAATGAATTACTGATACCAGTTTAAGCTAATAATTACAACAGAAATATGAATCACGATATCAAGATTGCCAGAAAGTTAGGAATGAATAAATGAGGCTAAGAAAATCAACTACCAAAAAGGTCAGAAGGCTCTGGGCACTATACTCGTGAAACGTTTTTGCACTAAATAAATTGCGAATTGCATCATCCTGCACAAAAGATATGTAAACTAGCGTGAATATGAAAAAAATAAAAAAATAAAATAAAACTGCACAGTAAAAAAAGTGTTCAGCGCTTGCCGAAGGTTAAGCCCTTCTAAAAGAACCTGGGTATTGAAGAAAATGGTTGCCAGATCATTGTATTCTTTGTCTGTGCTGCAGAAAAACTGCTTGCAGCATAAGCAGCAGGAAAACATGAAACAAATAAGGGACAGATAATAACCTAATGTACGGCTAAATATATTGTAAAGTTAGCCAGATCATCAAGTAAAAGAATTCAAATGTATCTTACATTTACAAAATTTCCATCTGTTCCAGGTGGTCGAGGGCAATCAATATCAGGATTAGCATCTGAATTAGGACATGGGCTGCATTTCCTTAGAAGTGGTAAACCAAAAGAAATTACTGATGTCATAAGAGATATAAGTAAAACTTCAATTATCTGTTACAATGCACAAAAAAAGAAGTATGAGTTTTCCATCATCAGCTGTAAATTGACAGAAAGGAATTTGTAGCGAAGGGCTGTAGCATACCTTGACCCTATTTCCCTTTTTATGCAGATAATTTCTGCGCCAGCTAGTTATATACAGAGTGAGCTGATTGAACAGAGCCCCTGAAAGGTAAGAAAATAAACACCATTATGCGAAAATATATGGCTAAAGTTGGTCAAAGTATAATATGATACCAATCAAGTAAAAAATTGATAAAAAATTCTGCACCTAAATGAATGCAATTTTAAAAAAAAATGATTAGGAAATGTGAATACCATGAAAGAAACATACCTAAAAGGCCTCCAATAATGCCGATAATAGCCATGGGTAGCAACTCCTTAAATGAATAATCTTCTTGACCACTTGTCATTAAGAAAATATGAATTAGAATGTAGGCTTAGTTTGAAACTCAAAGAACAATATCTTGCAATATCATAAAGAGTACTAACCCAGATATATCCCAGATTATAAAGCCACCCGACCCAAAATGACCACACTTCCCACTCTTACACCAGGCCATTGCAGTTCTTACAACAACAGCCACGATAGCAGATGTAAAAAAAACTCTCCACATAAGCTGACTCCGCCACCTTCAGGAATGAAATATACATGCAACCAGCAGATAAGAAGCAACAGCATTCAAATAAAGCTAACCAAAATATGTTTGACATAAATTGAAGAACAAAGAAGAGCTTTAAAACATGATTGATCACCATCATGGACCATGAATTGCATGGTTGATCCAGTAAACAACATAGGACTAATAGGAGCAATGGTTAGAGATCTTAAGCTATCACTTTCATGCCTACAGAATCTTGATGTATGTTCTGCAGCAATAATTGCTAGTCTCACTCTGAAACACCATGCAATCTACGCCCTCTCCTTCCATGAAATGTGTACTTATGGATTCCCCTCCACAGTATAAAACATCTCTACCATTCTGTGAGTTTTATAGAATCTGTTCTCCCTGAGATTTTCGAACAAAGCCATGAGGAAACTTAGAGAGAGAGAGATGAAACAACTCTCTGAAATCAAAACTTCTCTTGCCATATCATTCGCATTTGTCTGTTACAGTGATCTAAATCCCGTCAAGATCCTAGAAATCCTAGCTTAAGATTTCATATGAATAAGAGTAGAAGGGTCATAAAGTCACTCTCATGCGAGGTTTGGCAGAGTGGGATTGAGGAAGAGCAGTGGGCAATGAAAGGAATAGAGAAAATTATGGGGATTGAAGGGAGTGAAAAATAGTGTTAATTTTAATGTTGTTTAAAGGTTTAAGTTATAAATGAGTAAATCATAAGGACTAGCATTAATAGAGAAGATTTAAGAGTCATACATGTAAACCCTCCTAATGAATATTCACTGCATTAAGAGCATAAAAGATTGATATGCCAAGTTATGTCGATTGTATTTTATCTAGCTGAGTTTTAAGGATTAACCATTATTTAACAAAAGCATAAGTTAAAATTCAAATAGAAAAAAATATGTCAACATCAAATAAAAAAGAGTATATCCTTTAACCAGTATTCTTCAAAATTCAGTTAAGCAAATCTGTAATGATACAGTAAGAATGTATACACCTGAATTGTTTGGCAGAAGGGTTGGATTTCCTTCCTTCAAGCATTTATAAGAAATGAGAAGTCATTAGTTTGAAACATATGTTGCTGCATGCCAAGTGCACAAAAAAAACATCTTAAACACCAAGTTATGAGGATAGGTTTCATGGAAACATATTAATGGTTTTAAGATATTAAATTCCTCTAAGCGAAATGATGTTCAAGAATTCTAGATAATTTAAGGAAATTGAGTTCTTGTCGTAGGATAAGTATCAATGTATTAGAAGATTATGGAGAAAAGAAGAAGAAAGGTTTAAGTGTGGCAAATTATGAAAATGATGCGAAGATTAGGCCTTTCCTTTGAGCATCCAAGATCAAAACCAGTAAAATACATGGATTGCAAAAGATAAGATGTAAACTAACTCAATAAAATATTTGCTGAAATAACCGAAGGCAACGGTTAGGTTAATGATGTGATACCACATGCGAAGGAGCTTCTTAAGAAAATTAAAAGTGATTGACAATGAAATTACAATTAAGAGCTTATTGAGATAACAAGTAAAATCATTAAAGATTCTTAGTGTTAACTTGCTTAGGCGAAGGAGTACAAGTAGATTAGCCAAAACTCCTAGGTAACCAAAGATAGTAGCAATATCAAAAGCTATTAATCAACAATCCGCAATTTAAAAAAGAGAGTTTTCACCTTGGGGATGGATCACGCAACTACACTAGGCTTAGCGGGAGAAGATCTTCAACACACTTAACGATGCCATGAGGAAGGTCGCAACACCAATGATCTTGAGCCACGAAAAGGTTGACGGTGGTGGAGGAGGCACGGATGGATAGTCGTTGACAGTCCATGAGTAGTCCTCGAATTGTTCGTCGAGGACGTCTGAATGTGGGGAGGATGCGATTCAAGTAGTCTTCAACCGTGTCATCGAGTCCAAACCCGACGTCGAAGAATGGAGACCGGGTGATATGGATGTCACCGTAGATGTCGAGCACCAATCCACTATCAAGCTCCGGATCCGCCATGCATCATCGAAATAGAGGTGGAAATGCGTCACCTTCTTTTTCCCTTGGCTTCTCAATTCACAAAGAAGGAGAGAGAGAGGAGGGGTTGGCGGGATTCCCAAGGAGAGAGGGTGAAGCCGGCGGGTGCAAGGGGAAGGGAGCTTGGGTTTAGAGAAATTAGGCTTAGTGGAGAGTGTAGTGAGATTAATCAAAATCTGAAAATTAATTTCAGTTTTGATTAAAATTGAGAGGGAATTGACTTAGATTTTGAATTTCAAATCCAAGTTAGTTATGGCATTGATTGGGGAATTAATGGAGGGAGTCAAGGAGGGGAGGCCGGCGGTTTCAAGAGAGGAGAGGAAGGAGTTTTAAAACAAATCCTGCAATAAATTTCAGGATTTGAAATTTTGGGAGAAAGTTTTAATTTGAAATTAATTTTTTTAATTTCAAATTGAGGGGGGGATTAATGGAGCAATTAATGAGGGGAAAGCCTAGTAAGGCCGGCGGCATCAAGAGGGAGAGGAGAGGATGTGGAAGCAAGTTACAAACCTTCCAAATTTGCTTGTGTGCATGAGGAGGTTTGATTAAGAGATCCACCTTGATTCGAATTTCGAATTTCGAATTGTTTTGAATTTGAAAACTTTCCATATTTGGCTTGACAAATTTGGAAATTTTCTTAACTCAAATAATTTGTATTTTCAAAATTCAAATTAGTGGGGAGTGTGGAAGAGGGCCGGTGGTGAAGAGCTTGGACGGGGGAGGAGGTGGGGTGGTCGGCGGCCAAGGAAGGCTTAGGGCCGGCGGGTTTGGGAAAGAGGAAGGGGTCTTCTTGTGGTGGAGGAGAAAGAAGAGGGAGGTGAATACGAAGGAGAAGATAGAAAACCTAACCACGAGCCGCGGACCCTTCCAATGACTGGTGGGCCTTGCGATTTGCTCCCCTTGAGCTCTCTCCCTTCTCAAGCTCTCATGCAAGAAGAAGAAGTAGAAACAAACAAATTTTTTATTTCAATATTCATTAGCTATTACAAGAGAAAAGACTCATATATATAGGTCTCAAGCATATGAGAAGAAATAAAGACTAAGTTGCCCTCAGGGCCCCAACATGACTCAACTCAACATAAGGGTATAATAGGAAAACATAAAAATAAAATGCATAACAACTAAAATATAAGCTCTGAATCGTGTCCATCGATCGGTGATGCTTCCGGCTATACACATGTTTGGACTTTGGATCGATGTCCTCATCATTCTCCCCAGGTGGGAGAAAACTCGACCCCGTCGAGTGAAAATTTTTGGAGCTCTCGTACATCTCTAAAAGATCTGGATCCCATATCTGTAACTCCTCTCGATCAACCCATGTATCCTCAGTCACCGGCTTCCCTTTCCAATGAACCAAGTACCTGTGGTGCCCGCCTTCCTTCATGGAAATGATTTCATCGTTAAGTATAGCTTCAACCTTCTCCGCAATAGGTAAGTGGGGTAGATCGGGGAGTAGATCGGGGAGTGGGGTAGATCGGGGAGTGGGGGTAGGCTGGGGATCTCACTGGGCTCAATTTGAAGTGGATTATTAGGGTTTAGCTCTGGTCCCTCAAAGGTTATTAGATCTTCTATATTAAATGTATGATTGATGTTAAAACCTTTAGGAAGGTCCAGCACATAAGCATTGCCATTTACCTTTGAAATTACCCAAAAGGGTCTGGCGCTTCTAGCATGCAACTTCTTCACGGAGGGATCCGTACCATCACAAAGTTTCTAACCTCGAATTCTTTAAATCTTTTCTTGTGATCTAAAATAAGCTTATAATTGGAGTTATGTTGTTCAATTCTTCTTTTAATTTCTTGATAAAGCTCCTGGAGATGAGATGCAAATGCATATGCAAAAGAACCGGTATGCATGACAAATGACAAGAATCAAGGCTCACGCAAAAGTTTTAAACAGAAATAACTTGGAAGACAACATACTACAAACACACACACACAACATACTAACTCACACGAACACATAGCTAGAAAGGTGGATGAGTCACACATAAGGGGTCTAAAGTGTTCGGTCTAAGGGGACTGGTGTAGGAGGAGCAATGAAGACGTTCTTAGCTATCAGGGTACTTCTATGGGAAGTTTGAGTTAAAGTCGTAGGTAGTCTCCTAGGGTCGACAATGTCATCTAGTAAATTCATCCAACTAGGAGAGGGATTGTCCTTAACAGGGAAGGACAAGAACATGGTGGGCAAAACAAATGAATCAGGAACAAGGTAAGATGATTGGTCCTGACTCACAGCCATAATGGGATAGCTAAACGAGTCACCAGCAAGTATGAGACTTAAGAAATGGGGTATGATATCCATTACAGAAGTGAGCACAACATCTAGATTGGTGATATGAAGGTGTGGGTTAAGACTCTCTCTAACATAAAAGTCGGTACGATGAGTGGTGAGATAAGTCCAATCAAGAAAAACACACTCTTTCAAATGCAAATCTAAAGGAGCAACTCCTAACATAGACTCCCATAAAACAAGAGGATGCTTAATTTTCAAAATAGACTCAGAATTGTTCAGATTCAACTGACTGTCATCCAAATTCATATTAATAATCTTAGTAGGATCAGGTTCGGGGTCAATTAAATTAGAGTCTTCCAAATTTAATTTCACAGGGTTCAAGGTCAGATCAGTGTCGTTCGAGATCAAATCAATATCCTCAAGGCATATTTTGTTCAAAGACTTATCCTCGAAGAGACTAGGATCGGGGTGGGTTAAGGTGTCGACGTTTACAGGTTCTAACTTTCATAGCTCAGGGTTTAAGTCATTCTGGGAGTCTAATTCAATCACTTATGTTCCATCCTCAAAGAATTCTTCATCTTTAGTGATATCACTAGTATCCACGAAATGGATGCACTCAGTCTCAGGTTCAGGGAACCTCATCGTCTTAATGTCTTCCTTTATTATAATCATACTTGCAGGGTCAAGGACTAGGGAGGCTAAAGGTTGACTGGGAGGGCTAGAAGTAGGTCCAAGTGGAGAGCCATAAGAGATTGGTCTAACAGAAGGCCCAATAGAGGGTCGGCCATCAAGGTTAGGTGAAGACCTATAAGGTGGGGCAGCAACCCGAATGTTACTAATGGGTGGGTGGTCTTGACCACAGTAAGGTCCACGGTTTGTTCTGCAAGGGGTAGGGAGGTGCTCTAAATGACGGTCACTAGGGGTAGGGGTATTGAGAGTGTAATATCCAATGGTTTGATGGGCAGGGTGGGACCTAAACTTAGAATCAGCAGGTTGTCCACAGGTAGAGGGTCTATATTTTAAGTTGAGTTCTCTCCTCATGTCTATCCAATTAGAGGTAGGATACTCACCGCGAGACTCTTTATGATCTTCCAATCTTGCCCAAAATTGAAGAGCTCGACCTTTAAGGTGAGATCTAGCGATGCTAACCTGGTGGGATTCAGGGATATGACATGATTCAAAATAGTCATCTAGTTGTTTGGCCCATTCCCTAAAGTAGTAAGGCTCCGAGGAACCATCAAAGGTAGGCAAACGATAAGGTGACTCTAAGTGAGGTCGTGGAAGCCTAGGCTCATGTCTCGGGTGATAAGCTGAGTGAGGCCTGTAATTATAGTGGGGATAGTCAACGGGTTTCTCCGTCATAATCCTAGTCATATTGCCCACTAGGTTAACGATCTCATCTAATCTCTTTTGGAGTCTTATTGGGTCCATCGGGAAGCGTCAAGTGATACTCAAAGAAGATTGGGTGTAAGGGGACACTAAGGAGGGCTTCTAAGTCAAAGGCAGTGGCAAATCCCAACGAAATGCTTGCTGAAAAGGTAACTACAGCAGCTGGAAAGTTCAGGGCAGCAAGCACAAATGAGGGGTGAAGTTACCTAAGTGGTTTTGGCAAGGTTCCAAGGCGTGTACAACACCTATACAGTGACTCTAGGTTCACTAACGGAAGCCTAACAGCTGCAGGAATGAGTGGACAGCAGCTTAACACTACCTAGAATTCACTCTAAAGGCCACACTAAGTGCAGAAAATTAGTGGACAGCAAGTTAAGCAATGGGCCAAGTTGTCTAAGTGTTTAGGAAGGGTTCTAAGGTGTATACAGCACCTAAACATTAACTTAAAGTTCACTATAGGACGTCTAAAAGCTGTTGGAACAGTGAGGACAGCAGTAAAACCTCAAGGTGGAGTTGTCCTATGCACTTAAAAATGTTACAAGTTCAATGGAAGCAAAAAGACACTAGCTAGGGTGACTTAAATGCTCATGACAGTGTGCGGAAAATGCATGGACAGCAGCTAAAACAGCAAGTAAATTGAAACTACGCAATGATATGCATGCAAATTTAAAGCTATAATGAACGTTAAAACCATAGGATGTTTTTCTAACATGTCATGCATGCCTACCATGCTCTGATACCAAGTTGATGTGATACCACATGCGAAGGTGCTTCTTAAGAAAATTAAAAGTGATTGACAATGGAATTACAATTAAGAGCTTATTGAGATAACAAGTAAAATCATTAAAGGTTCTTAGTGTTAACTTGCTTAGGCGAAGGAGTACAAGTAGATTAGCCAAAACTCCTAGGTAACCAAAGATAGTAGCAATACCAAAAGCTATTAATCAACAATCCGCAATTTTTTAAAGAGAGTTTTCACCTTGGGGATGGATCACTCAACTACACTAGGCTTAGCGGGAGAAGATCTTCAACACACTTAACGATGCCATGAGGAAGGTCGCAACACCAATGATCTTGAGCCACGGAAAGGTTGACGGTGGTGGAGGAGGCACGAACGGATAGTCGTTGACGGTCCACGAGTAGTCCTCGAATTGTTCGTCGAGGACATCTATGAGTGTGGGGAGGATGCGATTCAAGTAGTATTCCACCGTGTCAACGAGTCCAAACCCGACGTCGAAGAATGGAGACCGGGTGATATGGATGTCACCGTAGATGTCGAGCACCAATCCACTATCAAGCTCCGGATCCGCCATGCATCATCGAAATAGAGGTAGAAATGCGTCGCCTTCTTTTTCCCTTGGC
Organism: Dendrobium huoshanense; assembly: GCA_016618105.1. Lineage (NCBI taxonomy): Eukaryota > Viridiplantae > Streptophyta > Magnoliopsida > Asparagales > Orchidaceae > Dendrobium > Dendrobium huoshanense. Next base: position 5,385,690 of record CM028359.1, on the reverse strand, counting down.
TTCTCAATTCACAAAGAAGGAGAGAGAGAGGAGGGGTTGGCGGGATTCCCAAGGAGAGAGGGTGAAGCCGGCAGGTGCAAGGGGAAGGGAGCTTGGGTTTAGAGAAATTAGGCTTAGTGGAAAGTGTAGGGAGATTAATCAAAATCTGAAAATTAATTTCAGTTTTGATTAAAATTGAGAGGGAATTGACTTGGATTTTGAATTTCAAATCCAAGGGAGTTATGGCATGGATTGGGGAATTAATGGGGGGAGTCAAAGAGGGGAGGCCGGCGGTTTCAAGAGAGGAGAGGGAGGAGTTTTAAAACAAATCCTACAATAAATTTCAGGATTTGAAATTTTGGGAGGGAGTTTTTATTTGAAATTATTTTTTTTAATTTCAAATTGAGGGGGGATTAATGGAGCAATTAATGAGGGGAAAGCCTAGTAAGGCCGGCAGCATCAAGAGGGAGAGGAGAGGATGTGGAAGCAAGTTACAAACCTTCCAAATTTGCTTGTGTGCATGAGGTTTGATTAAGAAATCCACCTTGATTCGAATTTCGAATTATTTTGAATTTGAAAACTTTTCATATTTGACTTGACAAATTTGGAAATTTTCTTAACTCAAATAATTTGTATTTTCAAAATTCAAATTAGTGGGGAGTGTGGAAGAGGGCCGGTGGTGAAGGGCTTGGATGGGTGGAGGAGGTGGGGTGGTCGGCGGCCAAGGAAGGCTTAGGGCCGGCGGGTTTGGGAAAGAGGAAGGGGTCTTCTTGTGGTGGAGGAGAAAGAAGAGGCAGGTGAATACGAAGGAGAAGATAGAAAACCTAACCACGAGCCGCGGACTCTTCCAACGACTGGTGGGCCTTGCGATTTGCTCCCCTTGAGCTCTCTCCCTTCTCAAGCTCTCATGCAAGAAGAAGAAGTAGAAACACACAAATTTTTCATTTCAATATTCATTAGCTATTACAAGAGAAAAGACACATATATATAGGTCTCAAGCATACGAGAGAAATAAAGACTAAGTTGCCCTCAGGGCCCCAACATGACTCAACTCAACATAAGGGTATAATAGGAAAACATAAAAATAAAATGCATAACAACTAAAATATAAGCTCTGAATCGTGGCCATCGATCGGTGATGCTTCCGGCTATACACATGTTTGGACTTTGGATCGATGTCCTCATCAGTTAATAATGCTTAACTTAGTGCAGCATGAGGGCAAAGATAACATAAAAATGGCGAGAACAGTCAAAATAAAAGAAAAGGGCTGATACTGTGAAATGGCCGATCTTAAGAGCATGAGTTAAATCAAATTAAGCCAACTGTTGCTGAGGCTGCCTGTAGCATAATATGCAGTCAAAAGAAATCATGCATACCAAGATGTAACTTCTTCTAGAGCAAAGAGCACACCACCAACTGGAGCTCTAAAAGCAGCAGCAACCCCAGCTGCACATCCACAGGTCACCTTTCAAACAGCCAAAAAAAAAAGAAACAAAAGTTGTACCAATTCAGAATATACCCGAGCATCTCATCAAAAGGATAATCTGGATTGATATCTGTTAAATTGCAATGCAACCACCAAACATTCAAAAGCATGATATTCAAAGACCAAGGGAGCAATTTGAAAGATTTATACTTGTATTAGACATTACAGCATCGAGCAATGTGAAACTTTATTACTAGACATTACAGCAACGAGCAACGTGTAGCTACACCTAAATTCAATGAAGCATTCAGTTTAAGAACTTTATCAGTCCCTTTATTTTGATTAAGATAAATTAAATCATACCAGAAAGAAAGAGAGACAATGGGCAAGTTAATGATAATATGATAAAAACAAAGTTTACCAAGAACAAGTTAATAAAACCAAACTGCAAGTGTCCAACGCGTGATGAACTTGTCTCTCAAAAGAACAATTATTAGGTCAGGTGACCTGACGTAGCTCTACATTCGGACGCCAATAACATGTCGCCACGTGGCCTTATTCAATACCATGCGGCCCGACAACTTGACCCGGGATTGCTATGTTCGCATATTGCTCGGTATTGCTAGGTATTGCTCGGTATTGCTAGGTATTGCTTGGCAATATTGAGAATTTGACTTTTAATATGACACAATGGAGAAAAAGGATTCATGTAGCCGACCCCACGTAGTGGGATAAAGGCTTGATGTTGTTGTTGTGAAAATCAATACCGAGCAATACTGAGAAATACCGAGCAATACTGAGAAAAACTCGGTATTGGTCTTCGCAGAATGGTATTTCTCGTTATTGCCGAGCAAAATCGACCAATACCGAGCAATACCTAGCAACACGCGAACTTAGTAATTCCGTCTCTGTTCCGGGTCAGAGTTGTCGGGCCGCGCGGTAAATAGTGAGAACACGTGGCACTATTTCACTGGCGTCCGAACGTAGAGCTACGTCAGGTGACCGGACGAAATTAAAGTTCCTCTCAAAAGCCTTGGACAATCATTTCTGAACAGAATAAAATGACAACCCACTCTTTAATTTGTTCCCCCAATCTTATTATTGCCATATTGACCATCCAAGAGAAACCATGCGATTGGGGATGATATTGCCAAACAAATTATTATTTGCATCAAGGTAGTCTTGATGTGGTTGCCATAACAAGATCATCTAGTATAAAAACATAAGTAATGCCTGAAAGTTCAAAAAAATGATATCCTTTAGTTTATAATGCACAAATAGATTTATTTTTCTACAAGCTTTTTATCAATGTCGTCAATAGCTGAGCTAGTGCTAGCAGATACAGCATCCATATGCTGCTAGAGAATATGGATTATCTTCCATGGCCTTCTTCATCTGCTCATATCTGAGCACCTAGTCTAATGTGCACAATTAAGTTACAAGGTCAATCTTTTAGCAAAAGCAATCATTGAGAAACCTTTGAAAGAACTTATAAGGTAATTAAGTTTCCATTTACAACATACCATCTAACGAGATGATTATGTCAAAGTTTCTGACGAGATGAATCAGCTAATAATATTACAATACAATAACTCTCAAGAATACATCCCAATTAAACCCACAGAGAACACAAGTGCTCTAAATATTACTTCCCATCAAACCCATATAAATAAGTTGTGAAAAAACTTATAAGTTAATTAAGTTTCCACACACACACACACACACACACACACACACATATATATATATAATATATATATATATATATATATATATATATATATATATATATATATATATATATATATATATAATTTTAAGTCCTAAATTATAATTATTTAGTTTATAATTTTAATACAATAACAACATAAAGCCTTTATCCCACTACGTGGGATCGGCAACATGAATCTTTTTTTCTCCATTGTGTCCTGTTAAGAATCAAATTCTCATTCAAATCTAATAAGAAGTCATTTCTAATATTTTCTAACCAAGTCTTTTTAGGTCTACCTCTACCTTTCTTAACACAAGCCAAATATAATACTTCTATTCTCCTAACCATATCATCAAAAGGTTGATGTTTCATGTGGCCAAACCATCTAAGACAACTCTCTATAATATTATCTCCCATTGGTACAACTCCAACCATTTCACGTATATACTCATTTTGCATTGTCTCTAAGAGTAAAGCCTCTCATCCACCTGAGCATCCTCATCTCTGCAACACTTAACTTAATTTTATGCTTCTCTTTTAATAGCAAACATTCTGCACCATAAAGCATTGCATTTCTCACCACCATCCTATAGAACTTTCCCTTAAGTTTGAGGGATATGTTTCTATCACACAGCAAGCCCGATGCATTCTTCCACTTTAACCATCACTTGATTCTACTAATAATATTCCCATCTATTTCACCATCACTTTAAATAATAAACCCGAGATATCTAAAACAATCACTTTTTTTAATAACTTAATCGCCTAAAGTCACGATCCCCTTAGAAGAAATATTACTACTAAAATTACACTATATGAATTCAATTTTAAATCTACTCAAACAAAAATCTTTACTCTAAGGTTGGCCTCCATAATTCAAGTTTTCCTTCAACTCCCTCTCTTGTCTTATCAACAAGAAGAAAATCATTAGCAAAAAGCATACACTAGGGTACATTCTCTTACAAATGTCTAGTAAAAACATCCATGACTAACGCAAAAGATATGGACTTAAAACTAATCCTTGATGTAATCCAACTGAAATAGGCAAATATCTGTTCAAACCACCTTGTGTTTGAACACAAGTGACAAAATTTAAATACATGTCCTTAATGACTTGAACATAAGCATTATTAACTCTGTTCTTTTCTAGAACTTTCTAGAACACTTTTATTGAAACTTTATCATATGTTTTCACTAAATCAATAAATATCATATGAAGATCCTCCTTATTCTCTCTATATTTTTCTATCAAACATCTCAATAAATGTATAGCTTTTGTAGTAGACCTATTCAGCATGAATCCTAATTGATTTTGAAAAAAATTTGTAACACGTTGTAACCTATGCTTAATAACTCTCTCCCATAATTTTAATGTATGACACAAATTTAATTCCTTTTCCTTCTACTTTTTTTAAGACAATTTTTATATTAGATTCTATAAAATAATTTCCCATAATTAAAATAGATAAAAAAAAAAAATTTATCCTCAAGTCACATAAGCTGGCATCTAGCGCCTTGGACATTAGACGGTCATGCTACCTTGACGAGGCCTAGCATACGTAAAAACAATGAATTAACCATTGCAATTTATAAATTAAATCCTTAAGCATTATTTTAATTGTTAAACTTTTAGACCAAATAAATCTTATTTATTGAAAAAAAAAAATCTATAACTCAAAATTATAAGAAATACTAATAAGGGGAGCTAATTGAAGAAAATATAGTCATAAAAAATATCTCAATATGAATGTTAAAGAATAAAAATAAAAAAATCACACATCAAATAGTACGGCTAAACTTAAGATGCAAAAAGACATCAGTGTTAAAAAAGTATGCATGCCTTCATCTGTGACTTCTTGAGAGTATGTTAATTTCAATTTTGATTTTAATTTATTAAAAATATTAATTGTAATAGCAATTAAACTAATTAATTTACAAAAAAAAAAAATCTTTTTAATCAGATTCAAAGATTATGATTACTAGATGTTGAAAATCATTTCATTTCTCTCCATCTCTCTTTTTTTTTTTCTTATATATATATATATATATATATATATATATATATATATATATATATATATCTTATATCATATATCTTATATAATATATCATATATAATATATAATATATATCTTATATAATATATCATATATAATATATAATATATATCTTATATAATATATATAAATAATGTTTGACCTACACTCAAAAATGAACTTAAATCTAATTTGATTTGAAATCGACTTGATATGTGATGCTTTCAAATAGAGATTTTCGTCACTTTCTTGCACTCAAAGAAATGGCAAAATTATTTGAGCCCTTACTAAATCATAAAAAATATTAATTACACAAGCAATTTTAGAAAGCTTGTGAACATTTTAACCTCATATCGATGAGTGATAAGGGGGATTGACTTTGATTCCAACTACAAATTGATAAAGAAAAATGCAATAAATAATATCTCATATTCGACAAACATTTTTACAAGTTGATGGTCTTCTTCTCAGTTATATGTGACTGTCCATTCCAAGCTTTCAAATTGAAAGTATATAGTATGTCATTTGAGGAGAAAGAGATCAATTCATCAAGGTATAAGATGATCAGAGCTTCAAACTATTTCTTTTAACACAAAGGAATAGGGAATTCATAATGCTTACAATAACTAGCCCACAACAACTAGTTTGCAAGCAAGAACAAGAAACTTGCAACGAACAAATCAATCCACCTACGAGGGAGAATAGGGGAATTTGTAGCAAACAATATAATTCTCCTATAAATACTAGCACGATCTCCTAATGCTTATTGAACAAACACTCTGTGAAATATATTGAGTGGGATATTAACAACAGAGGGATATCTTCTATGTGCTATAAATGAAACATGAATTAGAATCACGGCACCGGATCCGCAACATGTGTGCAAGCGGACAGAAGGCGTTCGTAGGCCCCTTAAATAAAATCTCGGGCCATTTTCTAATGAAATTATTTGCATAAAATGGATCATATTTAAATATTTTAAAACGCCCCTTATGTATTAAATACGATCCCTTAAATCAAATACACCCTGCATGTGCTCCGACAAATACAATAAATTTCTAAACATCAATGACCGAGAATGCTGCGTAGGGTCAAATGCTGCAACCCGCATGTGCTCCGATCATCAAATATAATTGTCAAATCCAACGATCGAGAATGCTGCGCGGGTTAAATATTCAAGTTTCATCCTCCTCCTGTAAAGGACTGGAGTTTGACACGACTTGAATAACAAAGCATCCCAAAATCCTACGAAAATATAAGTGACCTTAATGCCACCCCGATGATGGCCGTGTTGAACGAAGATATCAACCGGAGGGGTCCATTCACAAATATTTTTCAAATACCATTCCTACCAAATTCTTACAAAAATAAAAGTGGCCTCAATGTCACCCCGATGATGGCCGTGTTGACAGATAATCTCAACCGGAGGGGTCAAATCTATAGTCAAACAAAAGTCCAAATTCTTGAAATAAAATCTATCAACTGAAAATTTAAAACTAAAAATCATTCACCTTCCACAACCGTTTGTCGGGGGTGATAAATTTGAAATTAACCTCAGCTCACAAAGAGCGAATGCATGTCGGGTGTATCACTACGATTCATCCTCAAACAAGTCTCTTGTCAATAGGGACGTGGCACGTGCCCTCTGATCGGGTGGTTTTGCCGCAAAATGGCACCATTATATTACGATCACGGCCAAAGCCCGTATGTTCCCTAAAGGCGTCAAACCCTTGAGCGATGGATCATAGGGTATATTCGATAGGCATAAAGCCCTCTGTCAGCTAAGGTGGATTCAGATATATCCCCTTAGACAAACACCAACCCAGGTCTACAAGGTATTCTTGGACGAAGCAACCCATGGCTGCCGACAAGTTGTCTTCTGTCAGGTTGGGTCGACTACCTCCTCTGACTAAGTAGACCAGGGATCATGACAGCCCGGGACGACGGAACCATGGGATCTTGATCGGGCTCGTCTTCATTCCCCCCACCACTAGTTTTAAGTTCATTCCCCCCACCACTAGTTTTAAGTTCATTGTGATAAACTTCAAATTCCAAATTTCAAAATTCAAATCCAAATTAAAGAGTTAAAACCCTAAACTATTGCTATTATACGATAGGTTTATAACCTATTTAACCTCTTTTATGACTAGCCTTAATCGAAAGTTCTCTCTTGTTATTAGGAGGGGTAATTAACTATAGGGGCTTGCGCCTATAGGAAACCAGAACTCAGATCAAAAAGTCCTCACCAAATGAGGGCAAAATCTCTGGGTAGTGTCTTATCTACAAACCCAATTTGCCTTCTGAAAAATTCCCCCAGGATGCCACATTCCTAAAATTGGAATTTTTCGGAGCCCACACTAGAATGCAACACAAGTGCTCCGAGTTACATATACCTCAAAGAGTCTCATAATTGCTTTCATTGTAATGCAAGAATTCTTTGAGATTAGAGAACTTAAAGCACACAACCAATAGTTAGTAATCATATATTGTAAGTGCTTAGAAAAAGAAGATAGTAAGGCTTCGTTTGGGATGACTTTTTAACTGCTTTCTAAAGCAGTTTTTTAATACAAAATTTTCTTAAACTAAAAATTTTTGTACGAAAAAATTGCTTTAAAAAGTAATAAGAAAATTGTCCAAAACAAAACCTAAGTCAAGAGGGTATTTAAAATTTAATTCCAATTTCAAAATACTATAACCATAAATTATTTCAAATATTTATTACATCGAATTTTAAAATAAATTTTGGTTAATTTTTTTAATAATAGTATCATCGAATGCACTTATAGCACCTATATTTTAACTGGTTCTTCATACAAAGCTATCAACAAAAGAAATTTAAGGTTCAACTTTTGTTTTTCTTAAGATTAGTGAATCTGTCTTGAAAGGAAAAAAGGGGTAGATTCCATCTGTTTTCATTTTCCTTGAAATTCATGTCCTCTTCCTCTGCATGTAGAAAAGGAATCAATAAATCAATCAAATTACGAGAAGCTTCATAAAGTGCTTCTTTAGGAGTTAAACTTCCATTCATCCATATTTCTTCAACCAATTTCACATTCCAAAGGATCTACACAGAACTTTTTTTTTTTTTGAGAGAGCAACTTACGAGATCACGCCTTTCTCGATCACTCTCAAATGGACGTAGCCATGATGAACTGAAATGATACTTCGTAGATCCGCCCTGCAGTTAATCAAACAATTGTAATGCAATTGTAATGTAATCACGTTAACAGACTGGAAACTAGATATTAGCAAATGGCAATGAGCAAAGAGGATACAAGCAACATTAAGTAGAAGCGGATAACTGGCCTCATATAACATATGCTTTAGGTCAGTTTATTAAGCCTTCTTCCCCTTTCAATGTTGTATAGATATGTCAACTAAATGTTTGATATTATTCTAATTTAGGCAAATCTTTCCACGAAACATCATCTTAGTTAATAAAAGAAATTATATGACGAATTCAGAAAATATAAAAGGAATGCTTTAACCAAAACCACAAGAAATTGGAATGAGTAAGAAAAACTAAGAAATTAGAACTCAGCATCATCAGCATCATTACTAAGCTGACCCCAACAATATGGAGTCAGCACTTAACCATAAAAACAGGCAAATATTTTTACATATTTGGCACATTTCCTTCTAAGTTTCTGGCACGACATAGTTCAAAAGGAAGATGCAGAACTTTCTCAAATAATCTCTATAACTGATTAACCATAGGGACAAATTCAATCCTGAAACTTCATAAAACCACACTATACTTAGATGCAAATCGGTACACAAATTAAAAGAAATATCCTCACGGTGGACAAGATGGAGCCTGAAACTAACCAGTGACTGCATCAACTTCTTATATGGTAAGATAAAGAAATGGGACAGCAAAAAATGGATTTCTTATCTATGGCAATAAATTGACCTATAACTGGAGGAAAGAGCCAAAATTATCCCATAAACCACTTTACTTATATTTATTTAGTTTATGTTTTTCATATTTTATTTTACAAAAAAATATTACACCAGCAGCTGCATATGGATGCATAAAGCGTATGTTTTTTCAGCAAAAAAGATCGCCAATCCTAAGAGCATGAACCAGTGAACAGCTAAGAAGTTTTACTTGATAGTATCGACTAATAATTAGCACCATTTTGTATGATGAATAATTTTTGGAACACCAGCTTATCGTGCAACAAAGGACTGCACACATAAGTAGCTTACAAGATGGTGCGCAGTATAATAAATTAGCATAAGGAAACATCTCACATTAACAAGCAGGAAGGAAGGGACACAGCAATCTGCAAAGAGGCAAATGCTGTGATGATGTTGTCATATTAGTTTTTGGTGCAAGAACTGGCTCAATGGTTGGAATTTTTCTACTACACAAAAAAATGATATCCAAAGCCTGACAGTATTAACATTGCATTGCAGGAAAAGCATCTAGCATGATTACTATTCAGAAAATGTACATTATAAGTTCAGTGATAATAATCACATTCACAAATCACAAGTGGGAATGGACGGACAAGCCATCAGAAAAAGATGGTAAGAAAAGCTGAGTTCCACCAATCAACCCATCCGCATGCATTCACTCACGCAAACATAAACACAGCCACGAAACAAGCGTACAAAAACAAGTGTAACTTGAAATTACAAGCATTTTGAAAAATATATCAATTTAGCTATTTTCACATATATAGAATGCAATGGCACTAAATTGATGACTAGATTTAAGTACAAGAAACAAGCACCAAAACTATACTTGACCAAGAAGAGATGCGATACAGGCACCAGTGTGAACAAGTGGACCTTCTTTTCCCAGTGCAAGCCCTCCTCCAACTGAGCCAATGCTTCCGAATACCTGCACAGAAAAAGAAGAAACCTGTTAGTAATATATTTACCATAAGCATGAGCCTGATAAAGAGTAGGGGAACTGATAATCCAGACCTTTCCGATCAAAGTTCTAAAGAGAAGAATTCCATGTGTATCAACTCCTACATCATTGATCAACTTCATCATAGTTGCAAAAAGAATATCAATGCTATGTAAGTAAATAATACACACCGTTCAGGTATCCCTTAATCTCTGGAATACCAGACCCTGCTGCTGCTGGAGCAAATTGAGTAACGATGAATACAGAGGTAAGAACTAGAGCCAGGTTGAATATAGCATATACCACGAAACCCAAAAAGTAGGAATGTTGTATTATGGAGAAAGTCACAGCATATTTCCAGCCAGAGAAGTTTTCTACAGCTAGATTAATAAATACTGCAGCTAATGCAGTGCCTGAGAGAAATTAAAAAAAAAAAAACAGACGGTTGGAAGCAAGTATTTTTTGATATAGCGACTTACAGAAAACAAATTCAACCAAACTTACATAGAAAACAACAGCAATGAAAAGTAAAGCAAATCAATGACCTAACAGATAGCAAAGTAAGAAAGTATTGAAGTAAAACACCCCAGAAGTGGCGTGCTTAAATATAATTATCTTCATAAGTGGGATTAAAGGTAGAGCTTGCTGGAATAATACCATTAAAATAAGACGGGTTTTGGCTGGATCTTAGTTGCACAGGGAAACATGACAGAGCTCTTTAAATGATGCATGAAGTGTTAACTCTAACTTAAGTATTCTTGAACAATTTCTAACCTAGTTGCCTCCAGTCTGCCCCTTATTTCCTATTTCTTTCAAATTTAATTCTACCTAACAGCTTTCATAGGACAACGATTACTCTGTTTGACCTAGTTTTTTCCAAAAAGTCCGCCTTACATTCTCAGTTTCGCCATACTTTATTTGAAACCAATGATTTCTTCATCACAAAAACACTTGGATCCATATAGCATAATCAATCTAATTGCAATTTAATAAAATTTATCCATCAGATTTCAAATATATTCTTATCACAGAACAACAATTTTCCATTTTAATCAGTCATGAAAACTATGTTTTCAATTGTTGACTATTATTTCATATTCAACAACACTTTGAAATTAACATATATTTGTATGATGATCCAAATCTAAAGATGCACTTTATTTAGATTTGTTCAATAAGCTGAAATTAGTTTCGTGAAGGTGAACGGAAGCAGTCACTTCCCACTTCTGAATGTCACAACGCATGTTTTTTTGGTTTTATGTTACTAAAAACACTTGCTTCAGTTTTCAACGCACCAGAGTAAAAGGCGATAAAAATTGTCATTGCCCTGGCTAGGCAAGTTCTCCATAGCTAGGGCCAACCAAAGGGCTGAATCTACCCCATCATTAGTATTAAACCATTTCAGATTCCACTTAAAAAAAATGGTAAAAATGCATAAACCATGACGTTGTTGCAATTTAATCTTTCATTAGCGAATGGAAATCCAATCCGGAAATTGTAAACTGTAGTCAAAACCGGTCATCACGGCAGTGGTGTAGTAATGGTTGCAATAGTGAAGATTTTCTAGAACATCTATCATATGGATACACGCCATCCATTAATTATCTCATCCCACATATCATTTAGAAAAAATCGTTAAAGTTGAACCTACTTCTTATTGAATCTCCTGAATTGACAACCTTGTTATCAGCTTTTCAATTAAAATATAAAAACTTATTTTCTTAAACAATAAAAACATATTGTAGTCTAACCTAATTGCTGATATCTCAATTTTTTCTTGTTAGAAAGCTTTCATGGAAACTCTACAACGAGAATAAAGTTTAAGCAGTGATCATTTTTAAAATTCAACATAGATAAACTGCCAGTGAAATAAAAAAAGGCAATGATGAGATGCAAGAAAAAGATTTCATGCACTTGACTATGTGTTCTTCATCATGTATACAATCAACTAAAAGATGACAACCAAAAAGTGAAATAGTTATTTCTAGTAGACATCTTTTCCAGCCATCTTCATTGTAAACAGCCAGCTTCATCAGCAGATAGATGCTGTTGTGATAGAATCAAAGGCTATTGCAGTTGTTTCTCTCTTTTTTTTTTAAGGCTTCTGAATCAATCTTTTAGTTCCTAAAAAAAGTCTGCAGCTTAAGTTGGTATTCTATCATATCCAGTGTCAAATTAAGCAATATATAGGTTTAAACAAAGGCAATAATAATTTTGTTTGAGGCAGATTCAACTTTTCTGTTTTTACTTTTAAAAGCTCTTTTCTCAGCCACCATTTTCAACATTCATTTTAGAAACAGTTTTTTAAAGGCCAAATTGTGAAAAAACGGTGAAAAATCTGTATTTCAAACACATTATTTTTACTAATTGCTTTCTTACCACAAAGCAGCCAAAAAGCTGCTCCAAACAAAGCCAAAATCTTGTGCATGAATTAGAGAACGTCTTTGAGATTTGCACTTGCAATTAGCCTTTATATATAATCTTAGAGTCCAATTAAGTGTAAATTCCACGTTTAGGATTATTAAAATGTGAAATTACAAATTGAAGCAAAATATCTCACTTTGCAAGGAGCGATCTAGCATATCATCATCATCATTAACCTGCCGCAATCCTCTTTCCTTGTTCAAACTTGTTGAGAGTTAAGTACAGCATTTCTGCTCTAACATAAATAATTGCAAGCATTTTAAGGTGTTTTTCATGGTAATACAAACTTAAAGCAAAGCAAATAATAATTGACTCTCTTAATATATCAATTAGACTTAACATTCCTAGTTGTTTGAGTCACGCCCCGTTTAAGCCCCCTTCTAGCCACCCATGAGGCGTAACAAAGATGGAAAACCTAAGCAGAATCATTTTCCACCAACACCCATCATGTCTTTACTGATAGAATCGAGCGAGTGAAAAATAGTTCTACTAAATTGTCACAAAATATATCTTATCCATTAATAGATTTTCTCATACTCATTGGTATAGAAGCGTGCACAATTTAAACCATCAAAAAATATTATAAAGCTTCTAAGACTTTCATAGAAAATTTATACATATGTGAAGTCTTTAATTCATATCATGTTTATTTTTCTACATTACATCCCGTAATTATACATCCACCGATAATCCAGGGGTACAAAATAATTGGGTTAGCTACCTATAGTCCCACTTGTACAAGAAAAAGGTAATAATATGCATGATGTACTTTTGACCTAAAATGAGCATTTTTTTTATAAATATAATTAGCTGAATGTAGTGATAACTTCTAAGAAAATTGGCTTTGAAATTTAAACATATCAGACATAATTTCAATCCAATAGCATGAAAAAATGTAAGAATATTGAATCCATCTGTAAAATTTTAAATTATAAAATGCATGCTACTTATCAATTTACTACACCGTTTTCATTTTTATTTTCTTTACCACCCATTTATTTCATTAGAAACACCATATAATATTATAGGCATTTGACACATTAATATCATTGTTCATCATCTAACTTGTCAGCCCAAAAACCACTAATAAAGTTTGGACAATCCAAAATAGTAATTATCAATGAACCATCGACCTCAAGGTTGAACCTTATAGTCAACTTTCTAGGATCGATAGTTGTGAATCTTTTCTTTTTCTCTATAGAGACTCATCTCATTATAACTTTTACCTCCTGCGCAGATCATCATAGTTTGTCAACCTATCTCACATGACATGACTGTTCATTAACTTCTTTCAATTTAATATTATCATCATTCATATTTAAAATTACATTGTTTAGCATCAATAGTCATAGGTTATCACTTTTTTTCTATTTAACATGCATCAATGGTCAACATGACAAGAAAAATTCATTATCTATGCACTTCAATAAAAAATTTAAACATTTTTGACTTAAAATATCTTGAATTTCTTAAAACAAGTGACCTCATAAAAATTCATTACACTTATTAAAATCATCATGTCATCCTCAATATGAAGAAATACTTGCAATTCAATGAAATTATAGAATTTAACAATTATTAAATCCTAAGAAATATTTACACATGATGTTAGAGAATGAGTATCTCACCTAAATTATAAGATCATCTTCTATCACATGGACATCTTATTCTTTCGTAAACAACCTAATAAGATTAATTTTTTAAATTTAAGATAAATTCTTAATTTCCCTCAGCGAAACTAAATTAATTAACATTAAAAAATATTTACATCATTGGTCGTCATCTAGCCCATCGGCCCTAAAAAACACTAATAAAGTTTGGACAATCCAACAAAGCAATTATTAATGGCTCTTCGACCTCAAGGCTTAACCTAATACATCAACTTTCTAGGATCGATAGTTAAGAATCTCCTATTTTTTTCTATGCAAGCTCATCTCATCAGAACTACTTCCTGCACAGATCATCATAGTCTGACAACATATCTTGCATCACATGACCTTTCATTAACTACTTTTAATTTAATATCATCATTATTAATAATTATAAATTATATTGTTTAGCATTGAAATTCACCTGTTATCACTTGATCAATTTAACAAGCATCAAGGGTTGACATGACAAAAAAATTCAATGTTTATGCACTTCAATGAACAATTTAATCCTCCTTGATTTAACATATCTTAAATTTCTTTAAATAAGTGATCCCATAGAAATTTATTAGACTTATTAAAATCATCATTTCATGCTCAATATAAAGAAATAACTATTTGCAATCAATAAAATTATAAAATTTAACAATTATTATTAAGTTTTAAGAAATATTTGCTCTTGAATTAAGAAATTGAGTATCGCACCAAAATTATAGGATTGTCTTGAGAATGAATATCTTGATTTCTATCACCTCAACGTCTTGCTCTTTCATAAACAATCTAATAAGAACAATTTTCTAACTTTAAGATAAATTTCTAATTTAGCTCATCGAAACTAAATCAATTAACTTCAAATAAATTTTTTGACTCAAAGTGCTTTCTCCTTATTCAAGCCTTCAATCCTTATAAACTCAAATCAAAACTCAATTTGTAGAAGAAAATATTAAATTAGGATTCTTACCAAATGTTTTGATTTCTCTACTTCCCCTTTTCTTCATCTTTCTTCCTCTCCCTTTTCCTCTTATTCTCCTTCCCTTTATCTTCTTCTTTCTTCTCTTACCCTTTCTCTTCTTTCTTTCTACCCCTCTTCTTATCTTCTCTTCCCATACTCTTCTTTTATTTTTTTCTTCCTCCCTGTTTTTTTTTTTTTTCCTTCTTTGTTTTTTGTACCAAACTTCATTCTCCCTTCTTTTACTTTTTTTTCCTTCTCCTCCTTTTCTTCTTCTCTTCGTCTCTTCTTCATCTCCTCTTCTCTTCTTCCTTTCTTTCCTTTCTCCTCTTCTATTCTTTCTTTCTTTCCTTTCTTCCATTCTTCATCCTTTTTTTGCTTCATTGTTTCATGTACCAAGAGCTCTCCTCCTTTTATTTCCTATTTTTCCCTCCACATGCCAATTAAGTGGAATGGGATAAGGATGATTTAGAACTAAAATAGATTATTAGGCAATAATTATTAGTAGATAAGAATTAAACATTTAATTCAATTTAATACTCTCCACAAATCTGCCAATGCCAAAATGGAAGGGTTGATAAGGATAAAAATGGACAAGGGTGAAATTGGAATAGATAGGAGTAAGCATGCCCATGGTTTAAAATTGCGCAATAAAAGGCACGCCTCAGTGCAATGTGGTTCCTTTAAGCCTCAAAGCCTACGCAATAAGTTAAGGTTTTGAGGCTTACGCCTCAAGTTTAATGAGGCGCGCCTTATCTAAAAAAATTAACCTTTTTTTTCAGTTCGGACCCCTAATTGCTGACGTGGAGTCCTGTCGCCTAATGAGATGTCGACGTGGCATTAACATTTAAACCCTGGTAAAGGTACAATGTCAGACACTGCATTACGGTTTTCAAGTTCCAGCAAATGTTCCAACTTTCAAGCATTCACTCCGGAGTAATTCCAAGCATTCCCTCAGTTCCTTCTCAGATATCGTCATCCACCAAGAAAAAGGTAATTTGCTGCCATGATTTCTGTTCAGTTCTACGTATTCTATGGTTATGCTATGCGTAGGTGTTCAAGGTTTTGAAGTTCTTCATTTTTTTTATGCTTACGCTATGCGTATGCAGTGCTTCTCGAAACTTTTTAAATGTTTGATACTTTGATTCATCGGATTTTTCTTTGTATTTAGGGTTTATGAATTTATGTTGAAATTTGAAACATAAACCCTAACTAAATTTTTAAGCACCGAGTTATTTTATATGTATGTTGTGCGTACTCTACACATATTTTGTGCGTACTATATGCGTATGTTATGAGTATACTGTGCGTGATAATTGCTTATGGTTTGTGCGTACATACTGCATGCATACTTATATGCATTGTGTATAATTTGATGTCATATTTTTTAAATGTGCGTTCTTGTGCGTATTTGTGAGTACTCTATGCGTATATTGTGCGTAATCTTTGCATATGTTGTGCGTATTTTATGTTTTGTTGTCGTCAATTATCTATCGATGTTATGTTTCCACTTTTCGATCAATCTGTGATAACTTTATTCAGCAAATTTCTTCTGAAGTCGTGGACACATTGAAATATTTAAAGATCATACAGTTTTTGCAATTTCCTGGGTTTGAGCAAAATGTCCCTCTTATTTATGAGCTGATATCAAGGTGGAACATTTCA